>JADRCD010215875.1:11910-37507 GCA_019843815.1 Montemys delectorum | reverse complement strand
ACTGGAGTAGGGTGGGGTGAGGACAGCTGACCAAGAAGGAACAGAGAGCCCAAGGGCAGCCTGGAAGTTTCCAAAGCTGATCCCCGAAAGCTACCCCCTCAGTGAGTGCCCCCAATATGCCAAAGGCTTACTGGAGGCTGCAAAATTAAAAAGCAAGCCAGGATCATCGCCTTGCATGACCTTGGTTACCCCTTCCCTCCTCTGCCCTTTGAGGTAGGCGTTATCTCCTTTACTGTGCAGATAAGGGAGGTGTACAGAAGCTATGCAATTTGCTCAAGGTCACACAGTGAGCAGCAGGGAACGAGTTGGTGCCCAGATGGGTTAGAACCCCACCTCTGGCCTTTCCTTACAAGTTGCCTGCACCCAAGCTGCCTAGGGGATAGATTGTCTTTAATTGTTTATTTTAGGTTTTCAGAAAAGTTGTGATAGCTATGCAGAGTGCCGGTCTAGCCTTCTCCCAGTTTCCCCAGCTGAAAACCTTACATAACCAGAGTAAATCGTCACAACTAAGCAGTTGACACCACCAGTGTGTTCCTATTCACTCAGCTACTTCATTTGGGTTTCTTGGGTTTTTCCACTGAGTCCTGCCTTTGTTCCCGGAGTCAATCCAGGATTCCATGCTGCACTTGGTCTTAAGGGATATTTTAATTTCTGTAAAATCTTAGATCTGAAAGGAACCTTAGATTCCATGAGGACTCCCAAGGTCATGAAACCAGACTGTCTGCTAGAGCAGTTTTCTCTCCATTATCACCTGTTGGGGACTAATGGGTATCCTGACCCTGGTCCTCCTAATCCCACCTCAACTGCTGTCCCAGTTTCTAGAATAGCCTTTTCCTTCTCTCCTTCCACCCCACCCCCCCATTTCCCAGGGCATCATCTGCCCCAAAAAAGCAGTCAGATGATGCCTACCTGAGACGATTCCTCCAGGCTCAGTATTTCAACCTGCGGGCTTTGAGATGTGGCCAAAGACTACCTAAACCTGACAGACCCCCAACACAGCCCCTGACCTTATCCAAGACAGACACAGATATAGATACAAACAGGCAAACAGACCCCAGTTCCCACCGTAAGAGCCTCCATTCTCTGTTGAGAACCTAGAGAATTCTTTATTTTTATCTGGCCCCATTATTTCTAAATGCTGCAGGCTCTAAACTGGTGTCTCTCCCATGGGCCACAGGGAAGATAAGAGACTCCCTCCATAATTCCTGAGTGTGTATGTAGCCCAGACATGTAGGAAGGGAGTAACAAGGCTCTTGGTTAGCCTTCCCTGTCCTGTACTGTGTGACCTTCTCTCGTCCTGTCCTGTGGGAAAATCCTCTCTTTGAGATTTCCAGGATCCAAACAATGACCCCAGGTCTCTTGCTTCAAACCAGGCCAACATGGCCAAGGAAGCCCCAAAGTGGAGCAGCAACAGGAAGCTACTAAAGGGAGTTTGAACAATGGAGGGATGAAGCCTGGGCCCTGATGAATGGTCCCAGTGGTATAAGGTCCTTTCTAGTTTCCAGGAAGGCCTCTCTCTGGCCAGGCCCACAATGGCCTCCCAAGGAATTTGCAGGATACCACCCCACTGTGAACTGGAGATGAGGAGGTAGACACAAACTAAGTTCAGGGTGTACCAAGGCTTTCTAGAGCATCTCTCAGGCATTCACTCAGCCTCCTCCAGGGAAGCACCGGCCCCCTGCCCGCCCCCCAGGAAAGAGAGGGGAGAGGGTGTCTCAGGCCTCTGTGAGGCTTTGCCACCTCAAACTCCGTTACACGGCATCAAATTCTTTGTGTCCTCCAACTTTTGAAATTCTTCTTCTCACCTGCATAACCCCGTGGTTCTTATTCCGAATGGCAGAGGCTCCCAGGAGGCCCAACACCACCCCTCCCTGCCCCCCCCCCCCCCCCCCAGGCTTTCCATGCCTTTTCCTATGGCTTCTCCATAGGATGAGACAACTGGACCAAAGTGGTACCCAGCTTTGCCTATCCACTGCATTTCTGCCTCAAGTTCTTGTGCACGATCTTCTGGCCACTCACGATGCTTTCTCTTTTCTCTCCCCTGCCTCATGTCTTCTAGGAGTCCCTCCCTCTCTGACTGAGCCTCCTCATCTCCGCACACTAACCCCTGACAGCTCTGAACGCTCAATTCTCCATCTACACCTAAAGGCCAGGGCAAATGTGACCTACATGGTTCTTTGTACCTTCCATGTCTTTTGTTTTGCTTTGTCTCACCATGTAGCCTTGGTTGGTCTAGAACTCTCACTCTGTAGACCAAGCTGACCTTGAACTCATAAAGATCCACCTGCCTCTGCCTCTGGATGAAAGGCACGTGCCACCGTGCCCGGTTCAAATCTGTTTTTACAAAGTAAAATAAAGGGGGTGGGGAGTTGTGAGATAGCCCATCACCTGTGGTTAGGTAAAGCACATGGAAGGTCTCTCCATTGCTGGCTTGCATGCGGTGGACGACCACTTTCTGGTAATGGTACTTAGAGTGGAACAATGGTGTCTTCAGTGGCCCCATGGGTTCCACCCTCTGGGCCACCTCCGGGTGACTATCAGCTACCTGGAAGGTTTCCGTGGGTATAGGCTGCTTTTTTGGGAGGCACTGGAGAAGAAAATAGAAGTAGGTCAGTGGTGACTGGGTTGTGAGACCGGGAAGGGCTGGGGTCTGGGCCGTGCTTGGTCAATGACTAACCATGCCAGGTCGAGGGTTGGGAAGGCCCATGTGGTAGCCTTTGAGTGAGGAGGTACGGAAGACTCTGTCAATGTCACCAAGTGAATACACGCAGACAGCTGAGTAGTTCCTGCAGGGATATACAAACCACCTCAGTAAAGGTGCCCAGGATGCACCCACCTCCACTTACCCTGGCCAGCCCTATGCCAGACAGGGCACAACCACAGCCCTCTGCCTGCAAGCTCTGCCAGCCAGGACTATGACTGGAGCAGAGACCAGTGCCTAGCATAACAAACAAAGTTTTAACAGGGGAGGGACAGAAAAGAGGGGGGGGGAGAGGGAAGCTCAACTACAAAGTTGCCTCCCACTGCAATCTAAAACCACAACCTTGGGTTCTGTTACAGCATCACTGAGTTCACAGGCCACCTGTTCTGCCTTATCCAAAGAAAAGGGAACCTCATCACAGCCTGTCATTCTCTGGCCCCCGCCGCTCCCCACCCCCACCCCAGTCATAGGCTGCAGGATGCTGAAGCCTCAGGAGCTCAGACCTTCGGGTCCTGCCCAATCTACGGCTCCATGCACGTAAGAGAGCCAGAGCAAGGTCTTTCTCCACCCCCAACACTTGCCTGCTTTATTTTCAATCAATGAACATGATTAAAAAGTGTGAAATATCAGGCAGCGTTTGAGCAGCTGTGATCACACCCAGCACCCCAGCCTTTCCCAGGCCTAGTATCAGCTTTGGGCACACATATGGCAGAACACATAGGCCGGAATGTGCACGTGACCCACGGCCACACACCATGTGTACAGAGGCAAAAATACAACAGTACACACAACACATTGCCAGCCACCACTACCGCACACACCTAGTAAGGACTCAAGGCTAGCACCTGGCTGCTAATGCCAGGAACTACTCCTCACCAGGGGTTGGAGAAAACGCCATAGACCCTGGTCTCTCTCCACTGGCCACTGGGGTCAGGGAGCAGGAAGACATCTTGCAGCCGATTGAAGTTCCTGTTGGTGGCTGCGTCGCTGCAAACCAGCATGGCTTTCAGGAAGGTGTTCCACTTGGAGACAGACAATGAACTCTCCCCACCCTGGTCCCCCTGGAAGGGCAAGAAGGCAGAAGAATCCCCTCAGTATCTGCTTGACACACCAGAGGCACCCAGAGTACCCAGAGCGGCGCAAGCTTCAAGGGGCTGAAGGGTGGAGACCTAGGCAAGTTTTCAGCTGGGCTCCAGCTTGGTATGCCCAGGACCCACACTGGGGCCCTGCAGATGAACATTCTAGGTCCTCCATAGCAAACAGGATCAGGCCCACATCTGCTACTTTCACTCACACACACTTGTACATGAGCACTCATTACAACAAATTCTCACAAACACAATCCAGGTAAACACACGTATACTTACATACTCACATTTGTTCATCCAATATGCATACAAAGCTAAACCAGATTTACTCAGAAGCACATGATAGCCTGTGCACACATTCCCACAGTTTCATGCACACACACACACACACACACACACACACACATACCACACACACTCCTATTATATATATATACATACAGGCACACTATCATTCACCCAGCCACCCCTCACAGAGCTGGCTCACCCTGCACAACTGGGCCACTCGGGACACATTGAGAGGAGCTTCAGGATTCTTGTCAGGGTTGTCCTCTCGGAAGAAGTAGTAGATCTTATCATCATAGGCTTGGTCTTGGTGCACAATGGTGGCCTTGATGAACTGTGGGTCTGCCGGGAACATGGGTGGCAAGGTATGAGGCTAGAAACCTGCATGGTGGCCACCCAACCTTGCATCCCTCTCCTAAATGTCTATGAACATGGACTCAGAGCAGCACTTAGGCCCCATGAGGCCCTCCACTTTAAAGCAATACCCCACACCTGTTATGTCCTCCTCCACAAAGATGTCATGGACCCAGGAGCAATGACTTCATGCCTGGGGACTGTAGGAAAGTCCCTGGGGTGCCTGTGTCACTTCTGCCTAATCAACAGAGCCTTAATGAGGAAGATGGGGCCATCGCCCCACATGGGTTCATGAGAAAGATGAACTTTTGGCTCTCTGGGCCTCATGCTAGGTCTCAGCTTCTTCTGTGTTTGCTCCCAGGGTTATCCAGACCCATCTGGCCTCCACTCCTTTGTCTCTGCAGTTCCTCCTCTCTCACAATTCAGACTCCTCAATGCTGACTGTTCTGATTTTTGCCTCTTTGGAAGTCCTCCTGGGACACACCAGGAGACTATCTGCCACCCCGGGCATTCACACCCCTTGGTCCACCCTCAACCCAATCAGGATCTAACTTACTCTGCATGACAGTATCACTTGTGTACAGTTCACTCTCGCCCCGAATGCGTCGGAACCGGGGGATCTTCCCATTGTATTCCTGCTTCCGGATTGTAGAGTACACTTCATCCCCTGGGGTGGTAAGAGGACATGTGGGTAAGAGCAACATCTTCTATAAGTCCTTCCCCCAGACTCGGGCCCTGAACAAGGGGCTGACCCTCCTACCCCGAGCCTGGTGCAGTAGCACCCTCCCAGGGCCCCTGCCCAATGCTGTTCTACCTTCAAACAGAACCAGGGAGTTCTCATCCGGGCTGAAGGGGGCATAGCCTTTCATCTCACCAAGTGGCATCACCACACTGTCATTCACCTGGAGGAGATCAGAGGTGCAGATAGCCACATGACCACTGGCCACTGCACCCTATGAGGGTCAGTTTCCCAGCCAGGAGCCTATTCTAATTCCCAGAGATTCTGCTTAGGGTAATGCCAGCTTCAGAATCTCTCACCTCTGTCTGGCCATGAGGGGCTGACGCCCACCTAGGAGGAAATGGGGACTGCTCAGGCACGCGGGAAGGGTTCTCACCAAGTTCCAGCAGCTAGGCTTCCGGGCATTGGTGCCGCAGACCAGCAGCCTGTTACCCCGCCTTTCTAGAAGAGTGATGTAATTCTCGCAGTCCTGTGTGGGGAAGGAGAGAATTAGGTGGGTGGGAGTCCCTGGCAGGCCCAGAAGACACTAAGATCCGAGGTCTTAGGAAAGAAGCCATCCAAAAGGGCTGAGTATAGATAGCAGCCACCCAGGGCAGCTGACTCTATCACCCTGTGAACAAGGCCTACGTCAGGAGCCTATCTCTACGCCCTCTGTCTAGAGGCCCAAAGACTGGCCATAAGTCTAGAGACCGCAGGGCAAACCTATGTTCCCTCCTAGACTCTGAGGTTCTTCTCCCTCTTCCCCAAGAGGCGACACTCTTCCCCATGTCCCTTCCCCGACTCACCTGTTTGTCCTGACAGGAGCCCTTTGTGGTGCCAATGTTCACCTGGAGGAGGGGGAGAAGCATTAATCCCCCTTCCAGGGGTGAGATGCCCCCGACATGCTGCCCACACAGCCTCAGGGCGCGCTCTGGATGAGACTATTATCTTTTCCATCTTCCACAGATGTAACTGAGACTTGGAGAGCGTAAGCACATTTCCCAAGGTCACATAAGCTCTTTGTCTGATACCAGGAACAGAGCCTAGCAACTGCAAAAGGCAGGTTATGGGTTCTGGAATCCAGCTTCCTAACCTGGCATCCGCCATCAACCCTGCCTGGCCATGTGTGTTAGCTCCCAGTCTCTCTCCTCATAGCCTGACTCCCTACTCCAATAAGGACGACCTGTAGAAGCCTCCCCAGGACCCGGGTGTGAGGTTATGGAGATAGAAGGCCATGTGCAGAAAGATGTGCCAGCTCCTTCCTTCTCCAAAAGGGCCATCATTAGGACCAGAGGACAAGGAAGTGGAAGGAAGAGGGGAGAGTGGGGGGTCCAAGCTCACCGTGCGCACGGAGGCATTCTTGCCCTCGGGGAAGTTGAAGCGGTAGACCTTGCCACGTCCACCCACCCAGACAGAGAAGCTGCCTGGCTCATGGAAAAGCACCGTGTGTGGCTCAGGCTGGCCAAAGTCCACATGGTCCTGACCTGTACAGCATGGAGGAGAAAAAAAAAACGCCCTGAGCAAGAGGACCCTGGAATTCCCACAGGCATGCTAGACCCTGCTGGCTAATTAATGCTCCAAGCTCAGGGCACTGGAGGTTCAGAGACAAGGGGGATCTGAGAAATAGGGAACGCCCTGGTTGACTCCAGGATCCTCACCCAAAGCCACAGTCCCTTCCCCACACTGTGAGGGAGAGTGTGCCCCCCACTTCTCAGAGTGAGGGGCACTTTAGGGATCTTAAGGAAACCAGTCCCCATACCCAAATATACACACACTCCTGCGGGGCTGTGCAGGTCTGGGAAGACCATCAGGCCTGTACTGGGAGGGAATCTCCATTTCCCTCCATTTCAGTCTCTCCAGAAGTGAACAGCAGAGCTTCGAAGCTCCCCAGTTAGGGTTCGGATCTCCGGACTGCCATTTTATTCCAGCTGAGAAGTTGTCTTCAACCGCTGCTGGCTCACCCCAGGCCCTTAATGGGCTACATTTCAGAATGGGAACAAATCTCAACATATACTCCTTCCCACTATACTGTTGGGAAGACAGGTCAAGGGAGAGATAACCCCCAAAACACAGGAAAGCAGGTGGGGAGCTCTAAATCAGACCCCCACCCCTCCCACTACTCTGACTTCAAAGCTAATCTCTAGCCTGATTTCACCTGCCCAGATGCCAACTCCTTCTGGGACTCTGCTCTCTGTCCCAGCAGCTCTGGGACCAGGGACCTTCAAAAAGTACAGCCTATGCCTTTCAGCAGAAGGGCTGACCAGGGCAGTTCTGCCCAAAAAAGAAACTGTCTGTAGCCATCGCCTCCAGGGAGAAGCCGTCTCATCTCCAGTGACATTGTTGAGGTTGTCCTGGTTGCAGGACTAAATTACAGGGATGGGATGGCTTATGGCCATGCCCTCAGCAATCAACCATAGCCACTGTCCCCTCTCCTCTGATTAGCCTGGGCCTCACCCCGGAACCTGGTCTGACCACTGTTTTTTTTTTGTTTTTTGGGGGTTTTTTTTGTTTTGTTTTGTTTTTTTTTTTGTTTTTTTTTTTTTTTAGTTACAGCAAACTTTGGGACAGCCAGTTTGGCAGTGACACGCAAACAGGACATGACCCAGTCTAGGCAAAAACAAACCTGCCAGTTCCTCAAGGGCTGCCCTAAATCCTTCTTGCTGCTACTTAAGCCATTCCTAATGATTTTGCATCCATCCAAGGCAAGGAATGGCAGGAACACACACTTCTCCACAGCCAAGTGACCCCAGACAGACTGTGGGAATACTTCAGACTCTGCATCTCTGCTGTGGCCTGGCTCACTGTATAGAGGAGGAAACCAAGGCCCTCTCGGGGACAAGCCTGGCCCAAGGTCACATCAATCAGTAAGCAGGGCAGAATGTTTCATCCGGACAGTATCAGTTCTCAAGAACATCCCTGGAGATGTGAGCCTAGCTGGGTACAGACTGAAGCGCTGAGTCTGCTGCCTTCTGACTGACCTGGCTCTCCTGGGGCACACCACAAACAGCCTGATCCAGCAATGAGGGTGGAACGGAGGGCCAGGAATCCTACCTCTCACGCCCTAGACCCCAAAGCTGACTCTCTCGTTAGATTAGCCCCAGATGTTCAGGGTAGGGGCTGAGAGTCCAACTCTGTGCTGCTTTCTGGATAGAGGTGCTCAGTGGTGGCAGAGCATGGGCACTGTCCCTCAGCTGGGCTCAGCGGGCAGCAGACGCTTGGTCTGCCTGACTCACAGCTTTCCTTTCACCCGTACCCTAAGCAGCAACATAAGCACCCCACAGCCCAGGCCGGAAGCAGCACAACTTCCCTCACACATCCGTAACATCCAGACTGAGAGACAGGAGGAAAGGCGCATCTGTGCCTGGGGCTGCTGGGCTGCTGAGACCTACAGCCACAAAGCCAAGAGAAACAAGCACTCGAAGGCTGTGCTGGCCACTTCCACCAGTTTCTTAGCTCCTAAGCACCCGCTTGATGCTCAACACTCTGGATCCCAAGGAAGTCTTGCCATCCCCTTCCCCACTCCTGTTCCCCATTCCCACTGCTTTTGGAAGGACACATCCAAGGCTCTGCCCATACAGAGACTGGGCAAACTGGATTTTACCTTTAAAAAAGGTCTAGCTTAAGTGTTTACTTCCCAAAACACCTTTCTCTTTGTTGTCTTGTGGATTCAGAGATGGGGAGGCAGATAAAAACTAGATCAGCCAGGAATGGGGAAGAGATGTGCAAGAAGGGACAGGAAGAGACAGGCAAGGCTAATGTGCAAGTTAACTCAAGGGGAAAATGGCACCAGAGGGGACCATGGAGGGAGTCTTTGTCTGGAGGTAGCAGGACTGTCGAAGAGCAGTTCTGAAAGTGAAGCCCGAGTGTGGAGGAAACAAGGGCTAAACCTGAGGAAGATACTTGGCTCTCCTCAGAGGTGTAGCTAAAGAGGCACCCACACCACAGGAAGGATGTTCACTAAGCAGATAGTCCTAGGAGGGAGCCAGGGCTGCTCCCAGAAGACCCTTGGAAGCTTTGAAGGGCAGGGGAGTGTGTCGGCAGCTAAGTAAGGGTAGTAGACACAGCCAGGGCAGCACTCAGTTGATCTGCAAGCCTGTTCCCCTCAAGCCTAGGCAAGGTCAGAGTGAGGGAAGGAAGGCATGGACTGCTGCCCCCACTTTGCAGAACAAATAGAAGCTTAGGACCAACCCTCCGATGACCCTCAGGTTTCTGCCCCTCCCAGATCTGGGCCTGGTGATGTGTTATGAACTAGGGGGAGGAAGGAGACGGCACCAGCTCAACCTCAGGACAAGACCTTGGCCCATTCTCCACCCCGGCCCCAGCCCAGGCTCCCGGCACTGCCCGAGGCCCTCAAAGGGCCTGATTGTGCCCAGGAAGTGTCAGAGCAGCAGCTCCATGAATACATGAAAGAAAGCTTTGTTCAGGTCAGCAGGATGGAGGGGGGGGGGGGGCTCGGGGCAGGAGGGCTGCCTGGAAGTGAAGGCAGCAAGCCCGTTTGGCCAGAATCACCTCAGAGACAGTTAGGCCAGAGGAAGGGAAGGATTCAAGGCCCAGCCTAGACAGAGGGCTGAGCAAACTGGAGTCTACCTCTAAAAGGTCTAGCCTAAGTGTTTGCTCCCCTGAACACTTT
Source organism: Montemys delectorum (assembly GCA_019843815.1). Taxonomy (NCBI): domain Eukaryota; kingdom Metazoa; phylum Chordata; class Mammalia; order Rodentia; family Muridae; genus Montemys; species Montemys delectorum. Next base: position 27,731 of record JADRCD010215875.1, on the reverse strand, counting down.
CTTTTTGTTGTCTTGTGAATCCAAAGAGATGAGAAGGCAGATAAAGGCTAGACTGGCCAGAAACGGGGAAGGGATGTGCAAGCAGAGGAAACAGCATGAACATAGCTGAGTGCATGGCAGTAGAGGACTTCTACCTGACAGAATTAATGAAGAAGAATCCAGAAGGTTAGGCCTTAGTGGTGGGGCAAGGAAGGCACAGATAGTCCAAGGACATATTGACTATCAGTCTCTCCTACTGCCTGCTACCAAAGAGCAGGGCCAGGAGTGGGAATGTCTCCCATCCTCTGGCAGTCCCTCACCTCACGGCTCCCCCTGCTTCCTTTCCATCCTGTATGTCTAAAAGGAGCACCGTCTGGCACGGTGTCTCCCCCCCTCCCCTCCCCGGCCTGACGCATTAGTGGCTGACTAAGTGGTAGCTAAAAGCTCCCAGAATAACCAGGGGTTCAGGCAGGGGAGGGGGCTAGGGGCACACAGAGAGGCCTCAAGGCAGGCCAGGCACAAGAATGGCCACCCCCACCCCATGTGATTCAGAGCCAATCACGGCTCTCCTGAGCACAGTCCCCAGGCAGTCCCATAGCTAGCTGGTTCATGGTCCCTGAGCCCCTACCTCCTCACAGTATAGGGTTCACAAGGGCTAGACCCAGTTCTAGTCAGATGCAAGTGTTAGGAAGACTACAGGAAGTGGGCCCATGCAGACATGGCACTCCAGACAGTGTGTCCATAAGGCCTTGATTCTACTGAAAAAGAAAAAAAAAAAAAGCAGGTTTGATGGGAGCCATCCTCCCGTCACCGTCCCAACAGTCAGCTGACTATAGGAAGTAGGGACATTTTCTTTGGGTTTTCTCAAAGCAGGCCTGTCTAATGAAGGATCCGTCCTCCTCTCGTTGACTCTGGATGCTGTGCCATCTGCTCCCGTCATTCCCCAAAGCCTAGATGCTTGTGAAAGAGGAGGGCAGGCTGGGAAGGGTAGAGTGAGGGTTACTGTCTACAAAGGGGACAACAAGGGCTGGTCCTTGACCCACTGAACTCATCGGCTTTGAATGCTAACCTCCAAAAGCCCTTGGAAAGTGGGCAGAGAATGGCAAGAATGTGGGCATCCCAGGAAGAAAGGCCTGAGTTAAGTCACCAAGGAGCAAGAGCCTGGCCAACCACAGACCGGGGACCCAGCCATATCTGGCAGGGATGTCCTCCCACACTTGTGCCCCACTTTGCATTTGCAGGCCCACTCATACCCTCACCCTCAGAGAAAAGAATGAAGAGCTGCCTGGCGCTCAGGAGCTAACCTGCAGTCCCTCCACCCTTTGGAGCCTCACATAATACACATCAAGGCAGACAGCCACCAAGCCATCAAGGGGGCCATCAAGGCTGTGGCACTGTTCCAAAGGCAAACACACACCCAAGGGAGGCTCACAGACTTAGGAACCCATCTTGCCACTGCATCTCTCTAAAGCCACCTTACTCAGGACTTCTGTGAGAGACCGTGGTGAGAAAACTGCTTAAACTTCCATTTCTCTGCATTACCCTCTCCTTAACCCTCCGACCTTATCCACCAGGCACGGAGTCGCCAACTTGATAAAGGAAGGGAATCGCCCATCCACCTGCAAGGTAGGGCCTTCAGTAACCCAAAGGCATGACTACTGGAAGGCAGGGTGGTGCGGAGACATGCAGGGACAGATGTTTCCTGGGCTCTGCCTCTGACATGGCTGTTTCCAGGTGGCACTGACCTGGCGTTATGAGCAGATTACGGCAACTGTCAGGGCACCGGTGACACCTGTGCAGGGCTGGGTTCCGACAGCTGCCAGGCAAGTGCTGTGATAGCATGGGTGGCAAGGCCCTAATGTGGTAGTGTCCCTCGTGGTGTATGAGACATCTACCCTCATTATCAGCAAGCCTACACTGCCAAGGTCAGCCATGGTGGGAGGAGAAGATATCTCAGGTGTTCGTTCAGCCCTGGCTCCAAGAAACCACCCACTCTCTTTGGCATCCAGGCATCTGGTTGTTGTTTGTGAGCTGAGGCAGGGCCTCCCTGAGTTCAGTTTCCCCTTCTGTGTGGCTGGTGGAGATGGGGGTTACTGGTTTGCTACGGCCTGGGTTTTATGATCCATCATGATTCCATGATTCCAGGAACGAACACAAAACAGTCAATGTTTAAGTTCAGGGGTTGTTAGGGGAAAACATGAGTGTGCGGCGTAGCTTTCTGAAAGCAGAGAGGCTGTAAAAGCAACATCCTTGTCTGCCTCCACTGGCCAGCCCAACAAATCCCCACCACCCTGCAAAGAAAGCAAGATAAACGTCTGTACCCCCATTTTACAGAGAGGAAAACTAAGGCCCTTCCAAACCACCCAAGGGCTGGGACCACTTGCACACATCACCTTGACCAGAGGGTTTGGGCTGCTAGACAAAGAAGCTGGGACAAAGTTCTGATGAGAAGTGCATTTTGGGAGAGCTGAACTGAGCAGGATGCAAGGTCTCGGGTGGAGATGGAAGGTAGTCATCACCGAGCCCAGTTGGAGTCGGGAGGAGGTTCTGAGCTCAGTCCCAGGAAAGGCAAGGAGCCCAGAGCAATGCCACACCCTATCTAACGCCTAGCTGTTCTTTGGCCAAGTAGGTTCCCAAAGCCCTAAAGGTCAGCTAATGGCTACTTCAAAGCAGTAATCGGGCAAAAAGTACAGAGTCTGCTCTTGGGCTCAGAGCCAGGGCAGGGTGGCAAGAAGGCAGAGGATGCCTGCCTCAGCCCAGTAGGGAGGGAGACAGGTGGGCGACTATGGTGAGACAGAAGGTTCCCAGGCTCAGCTTTGGCCTGTAGCAGCAGGGGACTCAGTGTGAGGGCAGGCAGCCGGCATGGTGTTAAGGCAGGATCTGGGGTGCCAGAACTGCAGAACTGCATTCCATAAGAAACTAGAGATGCTGCAGGAGGGGGAAGAGGGGAAAGGGGAGGGGAGAAGAAAGAAGGGGAGGGGGAAAGGAGAGGAAAGTGGAAAGAGGGACAAGGACGGCAATGGTAAAGCTAGCCATCAGCAGGATCTGCCAGGTGCTGTCCCAAGCGGTTTTTAGAGCTATTAACTCAGCAAATCACTAAACTCATAGGATATCTGGTCTCTTATTAGCTCTGCTTCACAGATAAGGTGTATGAGGCACAGAGAAGCTAAGCAACATATTCAGAATCACACAGCTCAGTATAAGCAGAGCCTGACACAGACTGACTAACTCTGGAACCTGAATGTATCTACTGTACTCCCGGGATGGACTCTCAGGGACTTCCGGGGCAGCCCTTTCTTATAGCACTGAGGAGACTGAAGCCGAGGGAGGCTAGAGTCCAGACAGAAGCTACTTGCCATCAAATGTCTGACCTCCACTTACGACACCTTGACAAGTGTGTCTGAGTGAGCATGAGTGTGCTTGCAGGTGGAGCAGGAATCTGGGGTGCAGTGTGTCACCCTTACCCTAAATGCTAGCCAGTATGACAACAGGGAAGATAAATCTGGGATCTGTCCTTACTAGGAAGCTGTTATACACAGCAGCCCTTTTCTACTACCACCCAGGCTCCCAGCCAGTCAGCATGCACTGTAGCATTCATCTCCACCCTGGTTCTAAGCTAAGGACCCCACCACAGCTCCCAGGCTGTCCATCCCAGCAGGGACCAGTCCCCAAAGCAGGGCAGTCAGGGCTCACCTGTCTCTGAGTATCCCCACTGTGCCTAATTCCTATGTGCACACGTCCAGTGCTCACTGCCCCGTCCTTTCTCTGCTGCATGTGGGTCTGACTTGTCCTTGAACACCTAGCCCAAGTCCCCTGGCTCTAGACTGCTCTAACCCTCACTACTCTGCCCTGCACTCTCTGACTGTGTTCCGTCCACTCTCTGACACACTCTCTTCTCTCAGATCATACTGGGTCTGGCAGGAAGGAGTTCACCAGATATGTGAGGTGCTGTGAAGGAGGGCCCACCGTCCATTGCCGGAGCTGGGCAAGACAGGAAGGTCCAGCCATGAGGAGGGGGGTAGCCTCCTACCACTCCAGAGGAGCAGACATTTTAGAAGATGCTCCTGAGCCAACTATGGGGCACAGTCCTTATCGTAGTGACCTTACTTGGTATGCTGAGGCACAGCAGCGGCTATACCTTGTGTCCCTAACCCTTGCTCTTTTCTTCCCCTTCCCCTGACTGTATCACCCACACCAACCTTCTGTCATAGTCTTGGCTGTGCGCTCCTGACTTCCCAGGGGACCCTTTTCCATCCCTAACAGCTCCCTTGGGGCAAACACAGGGCTTCTCCTGCTTTCCCTCTCCCAGGAGCTGCATGAAGGTGCAATCAGGGGTCAAGGGCTGGCTGACCTCTACAATGAGGGTCCCCAGGATGCTGGCCCAAAGCCCAGGGTCTTGATTAGAAGCAGGGGTACATGAGGCCCCAAAGGATCAGCCTAATCCCCAGGCTGCTGCTGTGGTTAAATCCAGATTAGCCTGAGCCATGACACAGAGCAACTTGCTCCGAGACCCAAGTTCTGCTCAGCAAAGGCCAGACACGAGGTATACGGAGCGGGTCCAAATCTGAGGGTCTTGGTGGATGTGGCTAGAAAGTCTCTGGGCTCAGCTAAACAGACCAAGGAGGTAACAGGCTTTAGAAGCCCTGGGCTCAGAAAATCATGACAGTGAACAGGACATTGGGAAGGGGCAGAAAGCTGGGCCACCTGTATAAGCTCGGGGCAGAAAAACACAGCCCTGACACTAGTTCTGCCATTTTGCCAGTGACCTTGAGTCTGTTCTGCAGTCTCTGGGCCTTAGTTTCCTCATCTGGGGCTAGTGTGGTTGGCCCAGCTTCTCTCTGACATTTCTTTTCTCACACCCTGAGCTCTGTGCTGTCAGGCTGGGTAAACTGAGGTCATCGAGATGGTTCCTCGATGGAACTGAGAAAGAATCGACAGGCAGGAGGAAGGGATTGAGGCAGAGGGTAGGTAGGTAGGGTGCAGGGAGGATGCCCGGGGGAGCAGTGGGTGCTGGAAAGGATGACAAGAAGGGCCAGAGGGTAGCCATCATGCTCTGAGGAAGCAGTGCTCTGCATGGCTGTGTGTTCTGGGTGGAATACGAAGTAGAGTGCCCCGGAGAAATGGAGGGGTATTGAGGAGGTCAGAGTACAATCCAGATATGGGACAGCATGGCCAGGATGAAGGCCTGAAGGAGGGAAAGGCTTGGAGAACCTTCTCCTGTGGTAGGGTAGCAACTTGGGACCTGGGCTGGCTAAGGTAGAAGCCTCTGGACTCTGGATCCAGGACCACGGTCCTTTACGCTCTGCTTTTTCTCTGGTCTGCCTGGCTCACTGACAGCCAGATGCTCATACATCTGGCAGCTGATCCTTCTTGCAAAGCCAGGGCAGATCAAGAGCCCATCTCTCCTGTCCCAGGAGAGAAGCAAGGCTTCTACGGTGCCCCCCCAAAAAAAGGAACCTAAGAAGCGGAAGTCTTTTAGTTCAGAGCTGCTTGTAAGAGTCAGGAAAGTGTGGTGAGTCTCTTAAGACACAGCCACCCTGAACTGGGGTCCAATGAAGGGTATAGAAGACAGTAGAGGCCAGGCAGTCAGCTGCGATTCTAGCAGGGAACTCTAGGGACACTGTTCTCATGACTGCCCCCTGCAGGCTGAACCTCACAGACCACCTGGCCTAAAACTCCTCAAAGACAAGTGAACAGTTTACTTCGCCCAAGTGCAGAAAACATCATATTCCACCTAGAAAATGATCTATTCTCAAAAGGGACCAAGGTTCCTGGAAGGGGAAGTTGGTCAGATGAATCGTGCCTGCCCTGTCTGCACTACAGGGTTTGGATACCAGGGGGTTTCTTCTGCCTTACATGCAGAGAAAGGGCATGGGCAGGCCTCCTATAAGAAGAATCCTTTCCTAGGCAGGAGCCGATGGGGAGGTCCTAACGGCCTTGGACCCTACCACAACTTCCCTCAGGGACCTAGGACAGCCTTGCCTACCACTGTCTTTCTCTAGAAGGCTGCCCATGCAGTGACGAGAGGCCCAGCTCAGATATCATCTCCAGGAAACTTGCTGAAGTCAGGTACAGTGACGCACAGGCCTTTAGACTCAGCACTGGGAAGGCAGAGACAGGTAGATTTATGTGAGTTCAAGGCCACACTAGACTACATAGCAAGTTCCAGGCCGGTTGGGGCTACACAAGGGGGGCAGAGGCGGGGAGGGGGGGCGATACCTTGCTGGATCCCTGGCCAAAGCTGATTCAACCCTGTCAGACAGGTGCTTCCCTTGACCCTTCTTCACCCAGCCAATTCCCGCCTCTGTCATCTCAGCTTTGCTACCTCATCCACTGGCCAGGCAGACTTCCTCAGCCCCATGACTGCTCTCTGTTGCAGGCCCTGTCAGTGTATGCACAGGTTTATCTGCCCAGGCTTCCTATCTACAAGGTCACTACCTCATTTAGTTTCTCTGCTGGACCGTCGAGTTCAACCCAGAACCAGCACAAAGCAGAGCCCAGAAAGTGCCTGTTAAACGTGCGCCTGTTAAATGTGCATCTGTTAAATGTGCATCCACTCTTGAGGTCATACGCCAACAGGCCATTCCCTGCAACCGATCCTGGACTTTTAGCCTATGACAGTAAAGAGAAGGAAATAAGACTCAAGGATTTCCCCTGACTGCCCTGGCTTCGGTTACTCAACACCAAGATCTAAACTGGCCACCGCAGCCTCCGCTTTGCTCTCCTCATCCTAAGGAAAAAGGAATCTGGAGGGACTGTGTCGCAGCAATGAATGAGAGTTCTCCCCCCCCACACACACACACCCTCTGAAATCTGAACTGAGGAAACTGGGGCTCAGAAAAAGGCAAAGACTAACCCAGAGTCACAGAGAAAATGAAGGCTGAACACTTAGGCCAGAACCAGGCTCCTGACTGGCTTCCCACCTATTCCTAACTGAGGTGCCAGTGTCAACTTGGCTCTGCATCGACTCAGATCTGCAGCTCCTTCCCAATACCTCCTCTCAGAACCTTCAATGTTCAGCACAGAGCCATCACAGAACTTGTCAGGGAGCTTCTGGAGACAGCACCAAGCCTCTCTTGCAGCTTAGGAAACCCCCTTTCCTCCTGGGGATCGCCCCCTCTCAGTTCTGCAGGGGGTTCACCTTGAAGGTGATGAGTTCATCACCCAAGTCCCCCAAGGGGGCAGGGATTTCCACTGGAAATGCTGATGCTTTGAGAGTCCCAGCTGTGACCTCATCCCCTGGAGGAGGTGACAACAACCCCCCTACCCTGGGGAGTGGCACCTTAATGGCTACCCAGCAGCTCCTAAGTCAACAATAACATCCTGTTGTTTAATTGGGCCAGAGGGGGAAGAACCAGCTGGGCAGTGAGAGACTGGAGACTGGACTATTTACCTTCTGTGGACAGGCTGGATCACTCTGACTTGGGGGTCAGGACCTCCACGGGCCTCTCCTTCTCCAACTCTTCCCAGGGGAGCAGTACACAGCGTAACAAGTATGCCAATGTCTTGCTACACTACTCCCTCACCTGCCATCCACTGTCTCCCGCCCTTGCTTGAAGGAAGATCAGAGTCACACGTTTACACTGCTGACTGACTCATGAGTTAGTGATGCCCAGTGGGGACTACCTCCAGAGTTCTTCCTGCTCTGGCAACCTCTGGGAGTCAGAGTCGAGTACACAGCTCAGGATACCCAGCAATCAGTGATGGAACACCCTTCTCCCTGGCCCAAGCTGTTCTGTAGCGGGCTTTCATCTGGTTGCAAACAACTGCAAGTCTGGGAACCTCTCAGAGCTCCTCCTTTAATCTTCCCCTAAGGCTTGGAGTGAGAGTGGGAACCAAGCAAAGAAATTAAAGACATTTCTATACCTGTCCCAGCCTCTATTCTGTTGTGACTCAAAACTAAAATCTAAATCTATGTCTTGTAGAGAAATGTACGTGGGGTTACCACCATCCGTAGTCTAGTCAACCCTGAAGGTTGCTATGTCCCATCTACTGGTAGATAGGGCCCTAGGCTTACTGCAAGGCTTGGAAGTATCTGTTTGTCTGTCTCTGTCTCTCTGTCTCTCTGTCTGCCTCTGTCTCTCTGTCTCTCTGTCTCTGTCTCTGTCTCTGTCTCTGTCTCTCTCTCTCTCTCTCTCTCACTCTGGGCCCAGGTTGGCCCTATCCAAACTCCCTACTATCCAACTGCCATGTGTTACCCCATAGGAGACAGGAGGCAGCTGTCAGCCGGGCACACCATCACCAGCTGGTGGCCCTGGGGGCTTGGGGGCAGGTGAATGGCAGGGCCTGTCTGGCCAGTGAGGCTCCTGGCACTTGTGAAGGAGACTGCAGACTGTCCTTGGACAAGACTGGTGAGTGTCTGGTGGATCCCAGCCAGAGGGGGTCAATAGTGCATTACCAGTGTGGTCACACAGTGAGGCGCAGGCAAGGGAAGCGGCACGTAGAGATGGCCTGGGAGCTTGAAAAGTGGGTAAGAGGGTTGAACGCGGCTGTAAATAGTCTGAGGGTAAGGGAGGACCAAGTGCTGGGGATGGAGAGGCATGCATTAAGTGCTAACAAGTGGCTATGCATTAAGCATGTGGTGGGAGGTCAAGGAAGGATTTGGGGAGACAAGCACAATCAAATGAAAGGAGTATGATACAGAGCAAGATTCCAGAACATTCAGACATAACCATTTGTCTCCTCTGACGTACTCATGCGCTGTGCTGTCCAAGACACAAGGGGTCGGAAGAAGTTAAAATGCTGGCAGGGAGAGAGGAAGAGAGGCCGAAGTGGTGCAACTGTGGAGGGTGCAGGTGTCCACCATGAACGGGAGGTCCAGAGTCCGGATAAGCTGCTCCTCTTCCACCAGGTACACCTCTGGCTGGATGGCGGAGTTGGAGACCAGAGTACCACGTTTATGGTTGGAGAACCATCTAAATCCTTCTCCTCTCCCTAAGCTTGGCCCAGGACAGATCCAGGGTCAGATCTGAGCCCCCTCCTGCACAATGAGTGCCCAAACTGTCCAGTGACCTTGGGCAAGTCACATTCTCTCAGCTGCTGCGGCAGTTCGGGCCACTCATTTTATGTGGGCTTCCCCCCCTCTGCTAAGAATACCTGCCCCAGATAAGGCTCAGACTTCCGCAATCCCTGCAAACTGCCAAGGCATCAAAGGGATAGTAGGGACAGTCAGGACCAATACCCCCAGCCCCCGGTGTGAATCCCCCATCACCACAAGGGGAGGGGCTGCAGAGATGCCAAATTTGGGTACAGAGCTGAGTTTGCCTGGGGGCGGGGAGGCATTTGTGTGCAATGCAGGGAGGGGAGCTCAGTCCCTAGTGGCAGAAAGCCTCCAACCCCAAACCTAGCCAGCTTTCTGTCCCACCGTCCGTCCGTGGTTCTAAACTGAGATGCCCGAAGGAAAGACTCCAGTCCCTCAGGTTCTCATATTCACTACAGTCCTAAGGCTGCACACTCCTCCCCAGATACGCCGCTTGGGGGTCCCAATGGCCTCGCCCCACCCAATGGGCACTGTCCCCCCTCCCCGTGCTAGTGCCGATTTCTGGTGACAACTGCCACGTGCAGGCAAGGGGGGAGCGGCTGGTCCTAGCATTATGGAGACAGCGCCCAGGTGCTCGGAGCCCCTGCACCCCACCTTATCCCGGATCGCCGCAGGGTGCCCACCCCCTTGCCTGGCCCGCGCTCCGGGCCGGGGCGGGGGCGGGGGCAGGCGGCGGGGTCTTTGTTCCCGCAGCCCGAGCGCAGCGGCGGCGGCAATGGGTCCGCGCCCCCTTCATCAACCGAGCCTGAGCCCCGCGTGCCAACAGAGCCTGCAGCCCGCAAGGAGGAGGTCGGGGTGAGGAAGCTAGCCAGGGGCAAGGAGGGTCCTGTATAGTAGACCCCGTGGCGGAGAGCCAAAGAACCTCGGTGAGACAGGGGCCCGCAGCCTCCCCCCGCGCTCGGGCGCTGCGGCTCGGGCTCAGAGCTGCCGCTGGACTTGGAGCGCCACTTAGCTGGGCCCGGGCCCCAGCCACTCGCTCGCACGCTGCAGCGCTCCAGCCCGCTCCGGCGTGACAGTACGCACACTCACATACACTCACCGGGACCCACACGCTCCCTTCGGGGCCAGCCAGAGACCCGCAGAGCTGCGCACACGCACTCTCTCCGGGTGCCGCACACTCTGCACCCGCCCCGCACGGCGTCCGATCCCGCGCCCCGCCGGCCGCGCGGCGCCGCCTACCTTTCCAGACGGCGGAGATGCGGGGTCCGCTCCTCGAGTGGCCTTGGGCGGAGGCGGCGGCCACCCAGAACACCAGCAGCAGCCGCAGCCGCAGCGGGAGCCCGAACGGAGCCGGCAGGCTGAGGACGCGGGCGCGCGGTGCGCTGGGGGCGGCACGTCCGGGAGGAGGAGGCGTCATCCCGCAGCCCCGGAGCGACAGCGGCAAGCAGCCGAGACTGAGCCAGCGCCCGGCCGCAGGCAGAACCTAGCGCCAGGAGGCGGAGTCAAGCGCCTGACCCCACCCCGCCCCCCCCCCCCCCCCCTCGCAGCCTTTTCTAGCTTTGCCGGTGGCCCTTAGCTTGTGCGACGACCGCTGCCAAGAGAACCTTCGCTACCCGCACGCAGGCAACTCCACCGGGAGAACCCAGCTGCAAAGAAGACAGACTTGTGATCTGTCATGAGGGGCAGATCCCATCCCTCCTCTGGGCTTTCAGTTCCACTTCCTTCGCCCCAATGGAAAGAAAGGCCTAAGAAACCCGTAAGGGATCTCTCAGCGCATGGATGAGTCTAACACCGGACAACCCCCTTGCTGCCAGCTAAGTGGTTTGTAGTCAGAGAACCATTCTCAGAGAATGGGCTTGCCGGAGTGGGACTCCGCTCTCTGCTGATCTTATCGGCCGGAGCAAGATGCTTTCCTCTGTGGAGGAGAGAGGGGAGGTCTATGATTTGTGGGGTGCCCACAACGCCCCACTATTGCTCTGCCTGAGAGAACGCTGGGAATTTTTCATCTTGGCCTGGCTCCCTCCTCTCCCTCTCCTTTCTCCTCCCTTCCCCAGCCAGCAGCCTTCTGGGCTGCCTCCCCCCAGCCAGCTGGTGTATGCTCAGAAAATCCAAACTCATTTCCATGTGCGCTGAGGGGGATATAATTAGGAAGGCCCCTTCCTCAAGAAGAAAGTGAGGGGCACAAGTCTCATAGTCAGAGAGGGAAGGTCAGACCCGTTGAAGGGATCTCTTTCTCTGCCTAAGGCTCAGCTACCCGCCAAGGGCAACCTGGTAACTCTGTGGTAGCTCCATCAGAGGCTCCAGGCCCCAGCCCTTCTGCAGTCACCAGAACAACCCAGGGAACTCTGTCATTGGGTTATGGTTTCAGAGCCACTTTGTCTGCTCCTTTGTAAAAGGGTCTCCCATGTCCCTTGGGCCAGAGATGGACAGGCTCCCTACCTCTGCTTGTACCCTAGGAAGGCATGACTGGGACATCCATCCAGGTCAGCATGTCTTTATCTACTGCTTACTGTATATGTAGTCTAAGGTGTACTGCACCAAGAAGAGACAGATCGAGGAAGAAGGAACAGAAGTAAACAAAAACTCGACCTTCAAAATCCACAGCCGCAGACATAAGAGCATGCTGCAGACACAGGCAGACCCTGGGCAGGATGCCCTGACCTCGGAGCCAGCACTCTTCACTGCTCCATGAGCAGGAAAGTTTTGATACCTTGAATCTTAGCTCTGCCAATTGCACAGTCTGCTGCTAGCTGTTTTCTCCATTCCTAAAAGCCCTACAGTACCCCAGCCACTAAGGTGAATTCCTTCAGATCTCCCTGTGGGGAGGGGTCTAGAGACACTGCAGGGCTAGCTAGCTTCTTTACGCTATACATGGAGTCACTCACTAGCTTCATGATGCCTAGGATCACAACCCCAGAGAGAAAAGGCTGTAGAAAGCCCAGGAACTCCTTCTCGGGCCTGCACTGAATCTTGTGGCCCTAAAGCTGGCAAACAGACCAGGCCAAAGTAGCTTCTAAGAATGACACTTGCTTTCTAGCCCAGTGACTCATATTTTGGGCAGTTATGCCCTCCAGTGTCTTCATTTCTATAAATGATTGAGGCAAATTAAGAAATCACCCATCCCTACGTTTAAGAACCAAGAATTCAAGTGCATCTGAAATGAAAACATTACCCATGTGCACAGTAACTCATAAAATGCAACCCACTTCCGCCTACATCATTCCTGCCAGACCTACATTTTTTTCCTCTAAGTAAGGAAGCATAACTCCATCTTAGGGGAAGAAACTGAGGCACCCAGGACAACAGGGGTCTGTCTGAGATCAACTGGAAATGAGTGAATGAAGACAGAGAGCCAAGTTTTCTGACTCTAATGAAATTGCCAATAGTGTGGTTACTATTACATGCTATGAACATTTCACTGCCTCATTTTTAATGCAGACTGATCCTAGGAGCGAGGTGCTAGTTCATCTCTCTCTATATAAGCAGGGGAATTAAGGCATAGAAACATGATACAATATACCTAGGCTCACTCGGGTGGATAGAGACGGAGCTGGGACTTTATTTCAGATGGTCTCTCTAGGGCCAACACCTTAGCTTCCATCAGTGTAATGTGGCTTTGCATGCTACCTCTGGTACTTGGCTGCAGTCTGAGTCCAAAAAAATCCTCAGAAGGACTCAGACAGGGCTAGGTTACCACGTGCTGAGCAGAAGGGCAGGCCAGGGGCCAGACTCAGCCTCCTAAGCAATAGGGAACAGATGGAAACTAGGGGTAGAAGCCAAAGCATTTTTTCAAGGCTCCATGCTAGAGTGAGAAGTGCTGACGGCCATCTTTTCTCCAAGACAGACCCTGGGACAAAGGGCCAGGCCAGATGGCAGCCTGCTCCTTGGTCCTATAGAGGGAAAAGCAACAGAAGGAAACAGGTACCAGCAATAGTTTGGGGGTTCCTGACTCAGGTAACACAGGGAAATCAAAACAGTATAAGTAGCGACAGGCCTGCCTGCCTCATTAGAATCCAAAGCTGGCTCTTGAGCCTGAACCAAGGTAGACCCCCCCCCCAACTTGTGACCAGTGATGGGAAATGGACCAGAAGAAAAAGCATCAGATGCAAATGATGACAAGTCTGCAGGGGAGACACCCCTCTGCTTCCCCTCACATGATACCAGAATTGGAGGAGTGAGAGACAAGACTACTAGAAAGGACGCAGACCTGCACCCCGTGGGCAGAGGAGGTGCAGCCAAATCCAACAAGTACCCTTGAGAAATCAAAGGCTCTGGACACATGCAGATTGGAGCTTCATGACTCAGAACCAGCGGAGGTCCTGGGGTCCATCACAATATTCCGACAGAGCCTCTTACCCTCTAGGGCCAAACTCAGTCTGTTTCTCCGTTCCTAAGCTTTCCTCAGTCTTGATTCCATGGCGTGAACTTGCAGGCATGACCTACACCACCAAGAGGCCCAAGGATTCAGTGAGGAGATACAACATACACACATGTTGACCATCATACTAATTTTCACAGGTACAATAATCTAAGAATCTAAGTTCTCAGGATTATTAATAACTCCAGTCGTTTGAGTAGCCTCACCATGTAGGATTCCATGCCTGCCATTAAGTCTCCACCCAGGCCTACCTCTAACAACAGGAACCACTTACTCATCTTCATGACCCCTAATTGTCAGAGGCACGCAGACCAGGCAGGTCATGGTTGGAATGCTGTTTACAAGCCAGCTGCTACTCAGCTCCAGATCATGGGGGGGGGGGGGGGGGGGGGGGGGGAACCACAGGAAAAACAGCAGATAGACTGCCTGGCTTTTCAAGTGAAGTTGAAAGTTAAGTCTTTGCTCAAACTCTCTAGTTTAAAGAGATCATCGAATAAAAGCATCACTAAATGATCCAAAAAAGGTAACACAGATGCATGACACCAGGTTTTAGGAGCTAAAGAGATAGCTTGATGGTTAAGAGCACTGGCTGCTCTTCCAGAGGACCCACATACTATTCCCAGGACCCACATGGTAGCATACAACTGGCTATAACTCCAGTTCCAGGGGCTGATGGCACTGCATACATATGGTGCAGAGACGTGTGAACAGGCTAAAACACCCATATACACAGAAAAATAAATAAATGTAAAGTTTTAAGAAACAGAACAGTTTTTAGGCCACATCTGGACCATTCTGCACACCATGCCTGTCTGTCTCTCAAGCATGGCACCATAGCTTTAGTTACCATTGTTTGTGGCCACATGCCTAGGTATGCCTGGGTAGGAGCTCTTTAGGCTCCTCAGATAGATCCCAGTACCATATCTCACCACGACACACTTCTCCAAACCCTCACCAGCTTATTCTCTCAAGCTCCTGTTTTCTCTCCTCCGTAAGCCAGATCAGAGTCTACCAGCTACCAACTCTGACTGAAAGACTTCAAAATCAACACACACACACACTACTTAGTCCCTCCGGTCTGCACTGCCCAGCGCCAGCCTATACCTGTATCTGTCACCATACATACACTTTTATTTGATCTCTACCCTAAATTGTTAAAAACGCAGTGAGATCAAAATGTGAAAATCCACAGAGGAATATTTAGTTAGAACAGGCAGAGAAGGGCTAGACTTTGTCACCTTTCGTTAAGGCAATCCGCTCAAGTATGACTGGGTGGGACAGCTCAGCATCTTTAGATGGCACTGGGCTTGTGGTGGGAGCGCCACCTGGTGTCGACTCTAGAGTAGACAAGTCTTAGGGACAGGACAGAAACTCCCAAACCTTTCCAGAGAAAGTGCCTCCCTCCAGCCCATTCCCAGGCCACAGACCCATCTCTGAGCCTCCATTCTTGGTCTCCAGGGTCTGGAACAGATACAATCACATGAAGTCACATGGGACCCATCAGTTCTAACAAAATCTGACTAGATGGATCTGGAAGGTTCCAGTCTCAGCTTGGCAGTTATTTGGCAATGCCCTGTTGGCAGGTCAACTCTGATTCTTTTCTTTCCTTTCCTTCTTCCTTCCTTTCTTTCCTCCTCCTCCTTCTTCCTTCTCCCTTCTACTCCTTTTCTTCTTCCTCCTCCTTCCTTCCTTATCCTTCTCTTCCTTTCCCCTTCCTCCTCCTCCTCCCTTCCCTCCTCCTCTTCTCTTTCTTCTTAACATGGTCTTACTCTCTTGTAGTCCAGGTTGGTCTCAAACTTACAGCAATCCTCCTGTTTCAGCCTCTTGAGTACTGGGATCGTAGGTGTAAGCCATCCTGGTTTCTTTGTTCACAAAATGAAAAAGAAGCACTAACACAGTTGTTTACCTAACCTAGCTCCTTTCTGTACTGGAATAAAGCACTCTCATTCCACCTTCTGCATTTCCTTCTTGGTTGGACACTGGACTATATGCACTTTTACTATGCTTTACATAGGATAGGGTCCCTGGACCCTCCCAGCAGATCTGATCCTTGGGCTTGCTAGGACCCTATCAATGAGATGACCACAGTAGGCCGGTGTTCCCCCCAAATCACTCACCTTTTCTCATGTCATAACTCACAAATCGCACTTCTTGGGACCAAAAGCAGTATTCAAAAGGCATGCATGCAGTTCAACTTGGGAGCCTCTTTGACCACAGCCCTTGTGGCCTCAGCCAGGCTCTAAGTCCATGCCTCTGATGACTATGTACTCCATCATGGAGGAGCCCTGCCCATCTCCCTGAGCTCTGCACAAAGGTTTCTTCCTCTGGAAGACTGCTAAATAGTGGTCCGAAATTTGTCCTCTAAAGCTATACCATCCTGTCTAGTCACTCTTTCTAGAATACAGTCCCTTCACACATTTAGGTCACATTCTTTGAACTCTCTCTCTCTCTCTCTCTCTCTCTCTCTCTCTCTCTCTCTCTCTC
>JADRCD010215875.1:0-11900 GCA_019843815.1 Montemys delectorum | reverse complement strand
CTCTCTCTCTCTCTCTCTCTCTCTCTCTCTCTCTCTCTCTCTCTCTCTCTGTGTGTGTGTGTGTGTGTGTGTGTGTGTACAGATGCCCTCAAGGCCAGAGGTGTCAGATTCCCTGGAGTTACAGTTACAGGCAGTTGTGAACTGAATACTTAATAAGTAACCACTGAACCATCTCTTCAACCCCAAATTTGCAGGGATTTTTTGTTGTTGTTGTTTTAAATGTCCTCTTTTTTGAAGCCAGAACACATTTATTTATTTATTTATTTATTTATTTATTTGATTTTTTTTTTTTGGGGGGGGGGGGGTTGAGACATGGTTTCTCTGTATAGCCCTGGCTATCCTGGAACTCACTCTGTAGACCAGGCTGGCTTCGAACTCAGAAATCCGCCTGCCTCTGCCTCCCAAGTGCTGGGATTAAAGGCGTGCACCACCACTGCCCGGCTATTTATTTATTTATTATTTAACGGATGTGAGTACGCTGCATCTGTCTTCAGACACACCAGAAGAGGGCGTCAGATCCCATTACAGATGGTTGTGATCCACCATGTGGTTGCTGGGAATTGAACTCAGGACCTCTGAAGAACAGTCAGTGCTCTGAACCACTGAGCCGTCTCTCCAGCCCCTTAGCAATTAGATTTTTGGTGTTCAATGAAAGGTTTATTGTAGTCCTCCACCTTAGATTCCCCTTGTGCTACCTCACATGGTAGGATTCCAAACCTTGAACAGTCCCCAACCCAGCTCTGGAGTGCCTTGTGTCTCCATATACACTGTCATTATCTATAGTCTTAGAATAAAATGTCAAACAGGATACAGCCAAGGTTCTCAGAATACCTTTGGCTGGTCTGATTTAGAGGCTTGTTCCCTCCCATGCCTAAACTGCCACTCTCAGGGTGAAGGTTTAATTCACTCTTCAGCCCAGGTACCTTCCAGACTGTGGGCTGAGGTCAGAGCCTAGGTGATGGTAAGGATGGGATTCTGTTGGATACACTTTCTCACTCAAGCCCAGAAAGGCTAGTTTCCCAACGCACAGTCCCATCTCCTAACGGGCAGCACTCATGGGCACAGGATAATAAAAACATGCTTTTCAAGGTTGTTATGAGAATGCCCTGAGATGTCACTGTGGGTCCCAACTCAATCCCAGCACGGAATGCCTGATAAATGAGCATTACTGCATGGCACTGCTGGGACCTAGCTTTGCGGAGGCAGAAGCCTGGGTCGTTGTGAAAAGGCACTTCAGGCCTGAGGAAGCCTGAATTCTGTTACCGACAACTGCAGAACAAATATATGGGACCGAGACATGGCCAAGCCTACAAGAACAGTGTAACTAAGCTGACATGAATATGACCCAGAGCCAGAGAAGGCCAAACTGTGGGAGTCAGGGGAGGCAAACAGAGGCATGTCAATGAATTCCCCAACATCCTCACCAAACCATCACTGCCAAGGCCTGTGGCAGAGGAAATGAGAAGCCACCTCAGGGTAGTGCTCTGAGAGCTTGGTCTGGGGCCCAGGCCAGATGGGGCTGAGGCGAGGAGCAGAGCTCAGGCCCATGTGCCCAGCAAGCTGTGCCAGCCCGGTCCATGTCAGCCCAGCCAAATCTGAGTTATATCAGGAGAAAGATCTGTTCAGAAAGCTCACCCATCTCTGCATATTTGCATATTCTATTTTGGGGTCTCTCTTCCTTTTTTTCCCCCTCAGCTTCCTAGAAAAGTTCTCGTCATCAATTCCAACTTCACCTCTGTTGAACTGCAAATGCTCAGTCGACCCCACCTCCTCTCCCTCACTAGTATCGCTGGCCTCCTGGCCTCCACTGCCCACTACTTATTCAGGTCCAGCTCTTGTAACCCAGCTCGAGCTCCAGTGTAACATCTCCCCAAGGTCACCAAGGCATAAGTCCCTAAGTGCAAGGTAGGCATTCTGTGATCAGGCTTGCCTGGCGGCTGACACCACTGACCATGCCCTGTCCACTTCCTTCCAACCCATTTTGGTGATCCCTTCTCCTTCCCAGAAGTAGATCTCCTTCCCACATCTCCCAGACACCATTTCCCATAAAGTCTAACTCCTTTGTGGGTATCTATTTTCTTCCACATTTTCCTGGAGAGATGATTTCCTCATGTGATGCCAACACAACCTTGAACTTTAAATTTCCTGATGACTATTTCAGCCCAAGGACCACTGCCTGGCTGTCCTGGAGTACCTCAAGCTCACTATGTCCAAACTGGTCTTGCATTATTCCGAATGTAACCCCAGTTCCTTATTCTTGGCAGCATCAACATCTACCTACTCACATCTTGCCTCTCTCCTTTTCCCCACCCCCAGACCTGGTCTGCCCTTCATACTTCACATCCCTCCCCTCCCCCGAACTCCCCTGCTGCAGCTTTGCTTGCAGGTCCTAGTGTCCCATCTGGAGATAACGAACCTTTTCACTGGTTACCCATCCTCAGTCTCACTTCCCACAAATGCAGCCTCCACACAGCTGTCGGATTATCTCACATACAAATCTGGTACCCCACCCCCCACCCCGCCCCACTGTCCTGCATAGACACTCCACAAGGCAGGACTCCAGGCAGATTACTGAGGTACAAACATGGTATGGCCTCCTTTCTCCTCAAAGAGCAGCAGCAGGTCCACATCAGCAGGTCCATGTTGACATCCCCTCTCCATGACTAGCCACACAACACATACACTTCCTTCCTTAACCTTCCAAACTAGCTCTAATACCACTTTCTCCAGGCAGCTTCTCTTAACGCACATACTACTAACCTAAGTGCGCTTCCTTCCCCATGAGTTGCCCACTCAGCCTTGGCCTTGTCTAGCCCAACTTTCATAAGGGTTTAGTGGGCAAGGTCTGCCTGTCTTACCAACAGCACAGTTCTTCAGGAGCAAGGAGGCCACCATGTTTACATGACATAGAAGCTCACTGTTTGTTGAAAGAGTGAAAAGCACAATGGCAAGGAAGAGCCCTCAGCCCACGGAAAGCCCCGGGCTCAGTGGGGGCACTTATCAGGCTCAACATGGACTGTTTAAAATACGACCACAGGAAGCAAAGCCAATGTGCCAAGCCCATGGAGGAAAGACCTGACAAACAAGGGAAACTGTTCAGCTCAATTCTGGGAAACTGTGTAACAGGTACTAAGAGTTGTTCCAGAAAGAACAAAGACAAATGTTCTGCAGCAGAAAGGGATGCGTGAGCACAGGAGCCTTGAGCAGAGTAGGCAAGCTTTAGGGAGTGCACAGGAGGGGCAGCATTAGCACCATCTGACCACCACTGGCCCTTGGCCTTTGTTTCTAGCATAATACTTCTAAACATCAACTCAGGATCATGAAGGAAATGCAAGACTTCAAAACTTACAATGGGTCGTTGAGGGCATATCTGGAATAACGTCTGCTTCTGAGTGCCCCCCTTTAAGATTATTACTAATATAAAGGTTATACAGACCAAGGTGTGCTGGGGACCAAGACCAGGAGGGTGGGTCAAAGGGACATATGGAATCACCAAGTGACTAAACTACAAGTGGAGAGATAGCACAGACCAGTTCCCTGTGGCTCCTTGAGGTGAACAGGATCATAGATACATTCATGGGAAACCTTCTGTCCCAAGAGGAGACAAGCAGGGGCCACATGGCCATGACTGGAGAAGGTGTGATGGAATATCTGCCAAAGCCAAAGCTGGGACGGACTTCAGAGCTCCTGCCTACCATATCAGCTCCAAATGGGTCCAAGAACTATTGAAGGGATAGACATATTGTTTCCCCTAACAGATTTGAAGCACATGAAACCCACTTTGTCGACTTGGACACATTTAGGATATTGCAGGAAATACCTCAGAACCAGAGCACAGACAGATAAGCAGCAGCTGGGTTCTCCTTGGCATTAAAGTTCAGCTCTGTTTGTATTGCTGGTGCTAGTATTATTTTTAACTGCTCTTGTCTTTATGCCTTTAGGACACAGGAAAGGGACACATTTCCTGGTACAGTTAGAGTCCTGAATTACAGAACATCCATCAGAGGATGTTTGGTGAGACACAGCCAGTGTAGGGACATGGAGTCATCTGACAAATATCCTCTCCTGCCACAACCAGAATCCTCCTGGTCACCCCCAGACTTTCATCAGAGGCCACAGTCTCTTCTGGCCTTCTCTATAACTCAACAACTCCCCTGAAGACTGGGTTGTAACTTGCTTCAGCCTCAGGCTCTAAAGTACCAAAAGAGATGGGGGCTATTGCTAGGGCCTTGTCTAAGGTGAACATGGGTATTACATAGCACCCCCTTGATGTTGGCCCCAAATCTCCTACTCAGGATCTAAATCAAGTAAGAATCAACCTGAACCCTGATACCACAGCACCAAAACCATACATCTTGCTTGCCAAGCTGCTCCCACCAGTTAAGATCAATAGGAAGGCCAAGCACTGGACACGTAGGCAAGGGGAACATCAGATATATTGGGGTGGGGTTGGGTGGGGAATCTAGAAGCAACTTCACAAGTGCCTCCTGCCAGGAACAGCCTCTGCAATTTGCTAGGTGTTCAGGTACAAGAAGTTCATGGGGCTCCTCCAGCAAAGATGAGCTCCAGGGCTGCTTGGATATCACCGCCAGTGGCCTGAAGGGCCCGGAGGCTCAGCTCGTCATCCTGGATGCCCATGTCACGCAATTGCTGCAGCTGAGGCTGCCACTGGCTCTGTGGAAAGACAGGGCAGGCAGAGGTATTAGCAAAGCTCCTGATGAACAATCACAGACTTAGAGGTTATGTTTTCAGGAGAGAAAGGAAAAAGGGAAGACGCACAGCAAAGCTACTGATGTTCGGGGCCATAGCATAGGGGCTTCACAAAGACTGAAGATACAATCGAATGTAAAGAGAACAAATGAAGTTTGTTGTTGTTATTGTTGTTGTTATGTATATGAATACACTGTAGCTGTCTCCAGACACACCAGAAGAGGGCATTGGATCCCATTACAGATGGTTGTGAACCACCATATGGTTGCGGGGAATTGAATTCAGGACCTCTAGAAGAGCAATGTCTAAATTCTAAAATCTTGTTCACACATACACACACAAGGAATACATTTTGGAATTAGCTTTGAGACAGGTGTAATGGCTCTTTCCTCGGGAGGTCAATACAGGGCATTTCTTTTTTTTCTTTTTTTTCTTTTTTTTTTTTGGTTTTTCGAGACAGGGTTTCTCTGTATAGCTCTGGCTGTCCTGGAACTCACTCTGTAGATCAGGCTGGCCTCGAACTCAGAAATCCACCTGCCTCTGCCTCCCCAGTGCTAGGATTAAAGGCGTGTACCACCACGCCCAGCAATACAGGGCATTTCTAATTCAAGCCCAGTGAGCCTTCTTTAAAAAAGAGAGAGTAACTGCAGATGTCAGGAAACTATAGAGAGGCCATTGGGAGGAAGCTGCCTCAAGAGGAGAATAAAGTAGAATGTAGGTACTATGAAAGCAGAGATGGGGACACTGGAATGGAAAGGTTTAAGCAAGGAAGAGCTAGGTGTTGAGACAGAAGAAACAAGGAGAGCAGCTACCCTAACACCCAAAACAAAGTGGTGTGAAAAGTCACATGAAACCTATAAGTAGACCTTTCACGGTTGGGAAAAGCTGTTCCTAGAGGCTCTAGGTTATTAAACAAGACAACAGTGCCAAGGGTGGGATACTTACTGCTAAGTTACTGGCTAAGGAGGCTCCAGAGCTCCACAAAACAACATAGGTTCTTTCCATTCCTCGTGGTTGCCCACCAGAACTAGACAATAAAACCTTATCACTGAAGGCAACACACTTTCGTAGCATGATACAGAGAAATAACACTGGAACTGAGCTGGAAGATTGCCCCTGCTGGATAGCTTCCATAATCCCAAAAGGTTCTATGCAGGCTGCTGAAGAAGAAAGTGTCTTCCCCACTTGTGAACCCTACATTATGAGACCTCTTACCAGGTAAGAAGCTCTACTTGCACAACAGTGGCAGTGCTGTTATAGCTGTAAATAATTGGTCTACAATTGGCTTTGAGGCCTGCTCTACAGAAAGGACTCTGTCTAGTACGACAAGTCTGGCCAAAAGCCCTAAGAGGAAGGGGACTGAATGATGTTGTCTAGAAAAAGTGGCACTGTACTAAACTGCCTTCTAAATATTTGTTTATATACACAGACTATGTTCCTCTCAGCTTCAATTAGAGAAGCTTGTCTTTCCAGTGAATAGTGATGAATGAAGAATCCTGACTGTTCATGGTGATATGGTGCTTTAGTGCTCATCCCTAAAACAAGACATACTATCCCTTCTAAAGTTCTGAAAACACTACGGAAGAAGTGGAAGTGAAAGCTCTGGAGGAAGAGTTATAAAATGCTACTCTCAGAGTAAGATGCAACCATTGCAATAATGAATTCACAGCAGCTGTGGATGCCTGCACTGACTGAGTCTTCCCAAAGTGGCCCATGGGGACTGGTAAGATGGTTCAGTGGGTAAAAGTGCTTGCCTTGTGAACCAGATGATCTGAGTCTGGAATCCTTGTAACAGTACATGATACACACACACACACACACACACACACACGCACACGCACACACACACACACAACACACACACACACAACACACACACACACACACACACACAAATAAGTTAAATAATGTAAAAACAAAAGCAAAACAATGGGCCTGCTGATAGTCAAGCAAGGGTGGAGCATTCCTCCTACTGAACTATTTACTACTGTTAGAGTCATAGAAGAGTCACTGCCTTCAGTTTTGTGCCCACTGGTGACCCCACAAGGCTCCAGTGGATAGTTCCAATCCAATGCTTATACAGAAGGCCTGGTCAAACTAATGGGACACAAAATGAACCCAAAAGTCATCAGTGTGGGAAAGAGAACAGTGGTGTTAGGAAGGATTTGATCAGGATGAGGGGGATATTAAGAGGGTGAGAGGAGGGTAATCAAAATCAATTATATACAAAACATGTATGAAACTGTCAAAGAGCAAAACCAACAAAATAAGTTAAAGTTGTATTTTAGCTTTGGTTTTACTTTTTCTTTTGTTTTTGAATGTTTGATAGAGGATCTCATGCAGCCTAGGCTGGCCTCAAACTTACTATTATATAATCGAGGATAGCCTTGAACTACCAATTCCACCTTCTGAGTGCCAAGATTATAGATACACATCATCATACCTAGCTTAAAAGTTTTGTTTATCATGATATGTAGTGGAAAGTGATAATGCCTTTATCTGACACTGTGATAAAATACCATGATCAAATGTAACCCGGGGAAGAAAAAGGTTTATTTTACCTTATAGCCCTTAAGTTCTGACGGACACCATGCAAGAAGAGCTATAGTGGGCAAGTGAGCTCCCTAGAGCGGCAACAATGTGTGCTCTGGAAAGACGTGGCCCAGAGACTTCTCCCAGGATTCCTTGCTACTGATGTGCTTTCTGATGTTTGCCACTGCAATGCTTCTCATTCATGTGGCTTGGTGCGAGTGGACACCGAGAGACCCTCACTGCCTATAGCCTGGTGTGATTAGTTCCTGGAGGATAGCCCACTCTGCTGAGCAAGTTTCCTGCAGATCAACATGAAGATGAAAGTTCTTGAGGTAATGCTGTTTAGATAGATTAATAATTTTATGGAATTACTGATTTAAGGAGTTTTAGGAAGTTAGCTTGATTTAAATAAT
The DNA here is from genome assembly GCA_019843815.1 of Montemys delectorum. Lineage (NCBI taxonomy): Eukaryota > Metazoa > Chordata > Mammalia > Rodentia > Muridae > Montemys > Montemys delectorum. The sequence continues at coordinate 4,245 of JADRCD010215875.1, read as the reverse complement.
TTTGGGATGTTAGGATAGTTGATAGAAAGCTTGAAGTTAGAGTTAAGAATAGAATGTGCCCCTTCCTCATAGACTGGAAAGAGCTGCATGATTTAGAAAAAGGAGCACAGTGAGTGCTCATGCATTGCAAGCACATAACTGCAGCAGCAGGAAAAACAGGCTTGGCACAAGTTAATGATTAAAGAAAGCATTCACTCTAGGCTGGGCCTTCGTTCCTTGGTCTTGTGATCTAGGGATGTGGTAACAGGCTTCAGTGTGCACCATGAAATAGAAAGATTATGAATAAAGAATAAACAATTCTGAGTATAAGGATGGAGAACAGATGATTAACCAGTCTAGCTGATCAAGACTTCAAAAATCAGACGTAAGATAGATGTCCTGTTCCTTAGTAAGTACAGACTGCTGTCAATCAGGCACAGGGAAAAACCTGCTACTACAGACTTGGCCTGCTTAAACTTTGTTAATCTATGACAAAAGAATTAATGCTTTGGGGTTACAATAACTTGTAGAAAGAAAGATAGACAAGGGGGTTGGAGAGATGGCTCAGCAGTTAAGAGCACCAATTGCTCTTCCAGAGGTCCTGAGTTCAATTCCCAGCAACAACATGGTGGCTCACAACCATCTGTAATGGGATCCAATGCCCTCTTCTGGTGTGTCTGAAGACAGCTACAGTGCACTTATTTTCATAAAGTAAATACATCTTTAAAAAAAGACAAGAATTATTTAGTTAAAGTTTCAAAAACGGAATACATAACCAATAATCCTGTGGTAATTTCCTCTTGTGTCATGATTTTAATCTGTTTTTGAAGAATATGTTTTTGTAGTGACTGTTTTTAGAGAATGTGTAACTTGTGGCTATGAGGTAATTTTCTTATATAGAAAAAAACTTTGTCTTAAAGAGGTATAAAAAGGGCTAAGAGAAAAAATAAAACGCTGGAGTCTGCCTTTGCTTCAATCACTCTGTGTGTGTGAGTGTGAGATTTCCCCCTTTCCTTTTCTCTAATTGCCGGCTGTCATAGGTAGCAGCCCCTGTCTGTTGCTATCAGGACTGACCCCAATCACCACCACCACACCTCACTGCCTGACTCAGTTTACCCTGTGGTGTTCAAAGATGGCCTTTGACAAAATTCATCACTGTGGAGAACCAGGGCAGGAACTCAAGCAAGGCAGGAACCTGGAGGCAGGAGCTGATGGAGAGACCATGGAGAGGTGCTGCTTACTGGCTTGTCCTTATGACTCGCTCAGCCTGCTTTCTTAGAGAACCCAGGACCACCAGCCCAGGGGTAGAACAGCCCACATGGGCTAGGTTTTCCTTCAATCACGATAAAAATGCCATACAGACCCATCTTATGGAAGGAATTTCTCAAATGAGACTCCCTCCTCTCAGATGACTCTACCTTGTGTCAAGTTGATATAAACATAAAAATGCATACTTTTTAAAAAATGTTAAAAATGGCATGTTAGCCACCAACTCATAATATTCCTATGTCAACCTGGTAAATGCTGGGATCTCAGAGTACCATGATGCCCTACTACAAAAAACTTTTTAGCGTCGGGCAGTGGTGGCACACGCCTTTAATCCCAGCACTTGGGAGGCAGAGACAGGCGGATTTTTGAGTTCGTGGCCAGCCTGGTCTACAGAGTGAGTTCCAGGACAGCCAAGGCTACACAGAGAAACCCTGTCTCGGAAAAAAAAAAACAAAAAACAAAAAACAAACTTTTTAGCAAACATATAATACAAATATTCCAGCCCTTGGTTGACTGTTTACAATCTGCCATTACAAATAATGCTGCTGTGACTCTTTCGGTGCCGTGAAACTTTCATTTTCTATATACACAAACACTTCTGGGACAATTTCTGAGAAGTGGGACTCCTAGGAGAACTGCACGTGTAGTTCTGAGAACAGTCTATTCATACCCTTTCCTGCTTTCCTAGGAAGTGCTAGGTCTTACATTTCTCTTTACAGGAGGATGTGCCACTTGTCTGATAGGGTTACAACTGTTAGCCTTAAGACTTTGCTTAGGTTTTGCTGCTGATTGTTTTTTTAGCTGTGGTTCTCCAGGAATAAATTTTCACTTTGTCAAACTCAAAATTTAGAATGACTGCATATAATGGCTCCTGGAGTTTGAATTTTAGCCATGAGAAGCATTCCCTGATGTAAAGATTGAAAGAAATTTAACTGCACTTTCTTCTAGTACCTCATAACTTCATTACTGTCTGCCTCTTCACAGAAAGGAAATGTACAACTTATGGAAAACTTATATATGAGGAGAAGGTAGTGGGAGGACAAACAGAGATAGGCAGGGGTGAGGCTGTGGAAGGCAGAGATGTGAACACATCATCTTAATTTTGTTTCACACCAGGCCTGGAGCCTTGGAGCCTAGTGAACAGGCATCTGGCTAGAGATAAACACAGGCTGCCCACCTCACCAATGAGCACCACACACAGTAGTGAAAACCACAAAGGTTTGTGCCTCCCCTTTTTATGAAGGGTTTTCTCCTCTTTTTTATGAAGGTTTTTCACTACTTCATAGCTGAGGGACCCAAACAAGTTCAGAATGATGCACCCCCTGCAGATTCACTGTGAGTAGGAACATTAGGCATAAAGCAAACAGCTCATACTTGAAGGTGTGAGATACCAATGCTGAGACTCTGGCTCTCCACGTAGCTGACCCTTTTCTCCTTAAAGCTTCTCAAGAACTCCTAATAACTACCAGATCAAATCTAACCTCCCTGCACTGACGCTTCCACCTAAGCGTCTACCCTCTTCCTCTGATCCCATCTCAGGATGCTCTACGCCATGACACTGCATTCTAATCATATAGTTTTGAGTATATCACATACATCCATCAGGCAGCTGTCTCTTCCCCATCACAAAACCCTTCTACTACCTGGCTTACCAAACTGACCTCTACCAATCAGCTTAAACCTCTCTCAGTTCTGCTTGGCTTAGGCTCTTACCCTAAGCAGCTAAGCTTCTAACCAAGATGCTCCCCAAATGTGTTCCTACATGGCGGCCCTCCATGGCAGGGGCAAATGGCCTGCTCACTTTGAAGTCTAGAAGCTTAACCTGGCCCTATATGTGTGGTCAATGCTCACTGAATGAATGAATGGTTAACTAAAGCTTCCTTATGACCACAGGAGTCAGGCTACAGTTGCTCAGGCAAGAACACGAAGCTACAAGAACAATGTGCCCTTTCTGGGAAGGCTCACCTGTCAAACTACCATACATTTGCCCTTGGTGTTCCTAGAGGGAAGGCCTCCAGTGTGCAGAAGAAGGCTCAGCATGTCAAACTCAGCATGAAAACCTGGAGGTGGGGAGACTCACCTGAAGGCTGGGCTGCCCAGAGGCCTGCAGGGCGTGCTGGAGAGCTTGGCTAAAAAGATCATTGGTGATGGGTGTCCCTGACTGGACACCAGAGGACATTGGCGAAGTGCCTGAAGAATGGCCCTAGATTCAAAGAAATTGTCAGTGTTGCCCCAGAGCCATCTCAGTTTCACGGCAGACAGTCATATGACCCCACCCTACTCCTGCTTTCCAATAGGGGCCTGTGAGATAACTGCACTGTGTTATGAAGTACCTAATGTAATTTATGTGCACAGAAAAGGTCCCACTCTCTTTTACTCCAGAGAAAAGGACTCTGAGGCCCCAGGCCCAATCTAGGACCCCAGTACTGAGAGAGGTAGCTTTGGAGATGGAGCAAATCATCTGTAAGAACCTTACTCTAGTGGTATCTAGTCCCTATTGGAGGTAAAAGGACATACTCAGGCCAGGCCTGTGCTGAAAGTAGACTCTTGAGCCCTAAAGACAAGGAAAAAGGGGAGTCACCTGAACCACAGGTGAGAAATTCCTACCAGAGCCCCAAGGTTTTGTGCAAAGAGATTTACCACCAGGGTATTAGGTAATCATATCTACTACAGGGGAGTTCCACTCTCAGCAGCCTAGCCTAATGTTGCCGACCCTCTCTCCATACCTGGGTGCCAGGAGTTGGTGTATGAGAGCTGCTCTCTGGAGTACTGGCCAGGGCCAAGGCAGTGGCCAGCTCGCTCTGGGTGATGGGGCGGGGCCCTGCAGCTCCACTGTATCCCAGGGAGGCGGGGCGGGAGCTGGGTGTACTGCTAGAGGGTGTGGACCGAGTGCTCTGGAAAAAAGACGCATCTAGAATTAGGACAATAGAACCACACCCCAAACCCCAGTTCCCAGGAAGACTTCCTAAGGCCCCACCTTTTTTTTCTTTTTTTTTT
>JADRCD010215874.1:0-48150 GCA_019843815.1 Montemys delectorum | reverse complement strand
TATTATTATTATTATTATTATTATTATTATTATTATTATTATTATTATTATACGTCTTTCTCTTGAGATAATCTCACTACCTTCCCCGGTTGGCCTCCATCTTTCTATTCTCCTGCTTCTTTGGTAGTTAGGACTATAGCTATGGACCACCATGCCAGGTCTTTATAATGTCTCTTCAGGGACTCAAGGCTTGTTCAGCTTTTGTAGCCCTTAAATTTTACTTTAGTACCTGGTAGGCCATAGAAAATACTTGAATTGGAGTAAAGTAAAATTTACTTGTGTGTGTGTGTGTGTGTGTGTGTGTGTGTGTGTTCTTTTCCAGATTGCCAAAGACTGAAGTACAGTTCTTTGCCTTCTGCAGCCTCCCTTGGTGCCACTTTGTCCCAGATAAACATTTGTAGAGCTGGACATGGTGGTACATGCCTGGAATCCTAGCACTCGGGAGGCAGAAACAGTGGGATAATGAATTCCAGATCAGTTCTAAAGTGTCACACCTGAACAGAAGAGAAGAGCCAGGCTGTAGCTCAGTGATAGTGTTTGCCTAGTGTGTGTGAAGCCCTGTGTTTGACACCCTGCACTCCATCAAACCAGATGTCACGCATGCTAGGGAGCACTTGGGATGTGGGAGCAGAAAGATCAGAAAATCAAGGTCACCCTGGGCTACATACTGAGTTCAAGGCCAGCCTGGAGGTCATGAGACACTGCCTCAAAATAAAACAAAACATCCCCACCACATTTGTAGCGTGTGACTGGCAAAAGCTTTTTCCTGCGTTTCTAGGGAGCCTGGTGCAGGGAGCCTGCAGTCGCTGTATACATTTGTACAGGACGCCCTGAAGCCTGCGGACAGTGGGGAGTCCCCATGGAAGTACCCCGTGCTGTTGGTGGACAACCTCAGTGTGCTGCTGAGCCTGGGCGTGGGGGCAGTCGCCGTGCTGGACTTCATGCAGTACTGCAGAGCCACGGTGTGCTGCGAACTGAAGGTACTGATGAGATGGCTGCAGTCGCCGAGAACTCAGACTGCACTCTGCTTTCTCTGTCTGTCTGCTCTGAGTTTCGCTTTCCTCTGGTAGACCCAGAAAGTCTTTGTTCCATCCATTCTGCTTTACCCTACTTGGCAATGCTGAATAATAAACCTCTCAAAATGAAAGGGTGATGAGCACCCTGAGCCAGTGCCGTAGTCCCTGCCTGTGTGCCTGTGTGCCCTGTTGGTTCCTTAGAGAGCTTTGAAGATTAGCTGAAGTCATGACTCATCACCGCTTTATATTTTCTTCCCTTGTGGGTAAAAGTTCTGAGGATTGAACCTTAAACCTTTTTCCAGAACATTTTTAAAACAGTGAAGTAGGACCGTAGTTGTAGCTCAGCTGGTAACATGCGTGTGGAGCAGCTGTCCATGATGTCACATGTCTGTCACCCGGCACTTGGGACAGTGTTGGAAGAAGGGTTGTGAGTTTTAGGCCAGGCAGAAGTGCTGGCTGCACAAGTCCAATGACCTGAGTGTGAGCCCCAGAACCCACGTAAAGGTGGAGAGAGGACACGTCACAGAATTGTCCCCTGTGCACATATCCACACGTGTGCTGTGTGCCTGTGCCAGCACCCTCTCATGTTCCGTTACACAGGCTAAAGAAAAAAAAAATATTAAGAGAAGAAAATAATCGAATGAGAGGCTGAACACGGCCGCATCTGCTTATAAGCCTCAGACTCTGTGTCCGAAGCCAGCCTGGACCACAGAGCTCCACACCAGCCAGGACTATGTAGCAAGATCTCGACTCAAAGAGCAAACCAAGACATTGAGTGCAGTGAGCTGGCGCTCTCCTGCAGTACCTGGCCCACAGTGCCTCCCTCCTCTTCAGTGGATGACGACACGGGCTATGAGAACTAATGGACATTGTGTGGCGAGGCCAGACTCAGGATGCAGACTATTGGTAGAGAGAAGTTAAATGAATTAGCAGGAGTGTTTCCAAACATGTAACCCCTGTGCACAGTCCTGCCTGGAAGCCATGGTCAAAGGACTGCTGAGATGTTCTTGGCTACAATCACAGGACCAGGATCCAGATAAAGAGGGCTAAGGGATGGAGGGAGAGAGAGGGAGAGTGAGACTTGAGAGGAAGGAAGGGTGGGGGGCTCGGAGACCACCTATTAGACAAGACTGGCTGGCCAGGGAGCTCCAAGGATTCCCTTCTCCACTTACCTAAGGCTCCATAGTGCTGTGGTTACATGTGCACTACCCTGCCTGGGTTTGGTTTGTTCGTGCGTTTGTTTGTTTGTTTGTTTGTTTTTGAGGTAGGGTTCTATGTAATCCAGGCAGGATGGCTTTGAACTTGCTATGTAACATTGCGCCTCTGATCTTCTTTGTCTACCTCCCGAGTACTAGAGTCACAGATTTGTACACCACACTGACCTCACATCTGTCCTTTTGGTTTTTTTGTTTTGTTTCCTTTTTTGTTTCTTTTTGAGACAGGGTTCCTCTGTGTAGCCCCGGCTGTCCTGGAACTCACTCTGTAGACCAGGCTGGCCTCGAACTCAGAAATCCACCTGCCTCTGCCTCCCAAGTGCTGGGATTAAAGGTGTGCGCCACTACCGCCCAGCTGGGCTAAGATTCTTTTATTTTAAATTGTGTGTGTGTGTGTCTGTGTCTTTGTGTGTCTGTCTGTGCCTGTGTCTGTGTGTGTGTGTGTGTGTCTGTGCCTGTGCCTGTGTAGGCACGTGTACACACATGTTATATAGGTGATTTTGAAGGCCAGAAGAGATTTTAGATCCCTTGGAGCTGGAGTTGCATGCCTTGTAACTTGGATCCTCTGCAAGAGCAGTTATATACTCCTATCTGCTGAGCCATCTCTTGCCCTCATACCTTTACTTAAGAATTCTTTTTGTATACTAGTAGCATGGTACCCATGGAGGCTGGAAGAGAGCACTAGATCCCCTGGGACCTGAGCCACAGACATCTACCATGGACTACCTTGTAGGTGCTCAGAATCGAACCTGGGTCCTCTGGAAGAGCAGTTAGTGCTCTTAACTACTGAGCCATCCCTCCAGCCACCACCACCCTTTTCCCCCTTTTAAAGAGGAGGTCTTACCATGTAGCCTTGGCTCTTCTGGAAACTCACTGTAGACCAGGCTGCCTCTGCTTCTTGAGTACCAGGGTAAGAGGTGTGGGCTCTGTATCTAGCTCATGTCTGCCTCTTTCTGAGGGTGCTCGGGTCCTGTGAGCTCTACCTCAGGTCACTGTGCTTTCCACAACAAGCACTTTACTACTCAGCCATTTCTTCAGCCCCATAATTTTTAGTTTTTAGTTTTTTGCAGTCTGGAGAATTTAACTCAGGATCTTGTGTTTGCTGAACATGTGCTAAATTGAGCTGTACCACTAATCCCAACCTTTTACTTTTCCCCTCTGTGGTTCCAAGGATCAAATCTAGGGCCTCAAGTACTAGACAAGTACTCTTCCACTTGACCTGTGTACCCCTCTTGGTGCCTCCTCTTGGTGGGGTAGACCCCCCGTTTGTATTTGGTTAATTTTGCTTGGCCATCAGGCCTCAGGTCAATGTGTCCCCCCTGTCTCTCCCTTGAGATCCCCCTGCCTCGTGCCTCTCTCTCTGTTGGACTTGTCACCCTAGATTATCAGCATCTTTCTGTCTCCAGAGCCTCGCTCTTTTTTCCATCCTGTATTATCTAGTATACAGTGAGTTCTCAGGAACTGTTGACTGAATGGTGCCTGACAGAATGGTGGCAATTAAATGAAAAAAAAAAAAAAACATTTTTTTTTCCCAAGGCAGGTTTTCTCTCTGTAGCCCTGGTTGTCTGTAGACCAGGCAGGCCTTGAACTCAGAGATACACCTGCCTCTGCCTCCTGAGTGCTGGGATTAAAGATAAGCACCACCACTGTCCAGCTAAATGAAATTTTAAAAATACTTAATTTGGTGGTAGGGGCAGGGGACATGCCACAGACAACTTTCAGGAGTCCCTCTGTCCTGCTGGTCTCTCTGTCCTGCTGTTCTGTGAGGTCTGGGGATTGACTTAGGTCATTGGGATTGATGGAAAGTGCTTTTTACCCGTTGAGCTGTCTCGCTAGCTCCTGGTGGCATGATACTCAGGAACACAGATGGAGCTCCTAGGATGAGGTTGGTTTTAGATGAATTAAGTTGGACATTTAGGTTGGACTCATAGGTGAAAGTACAGTAGCTGATTGGAATTAGGGTCCCGGAGCCCCTTAGAGCTCTGTCTTATGAAGAAGCTCTTGGAGCAGCATCAGGGAGGGTGATCTGTGGGGATATACAGAGACTCGTGTGGAGATGTGGAAAGCCCGGTGTTCTCTGACCCAGGTATCCGTTTGTTAAGGACCAGGTCTCCTTCTTGTGTGTGATGCAGGGAAACGTGGTGGCTCTTGTGCATGACACTGAGGGTGCCGAGGATGAGGGGAACGACATCCTGCTGAATGGCCTCAGTCATCAAAGCCACCTGATCCTGCGGGCTGAGGGCCTGGCCACTGGATTCTGCAAGGACGTGCATGGGCAGGTAGGTGCACAGGCTTAGCGCCGGGCTGCTCTGGGGAGATGGCAGATCTTGGATGTCCTGAGTTTTGTGCATGTGAGTTCACCAGGTAGCACAGAGACCCCTGGAACAGGAAACAGTTTTGCTGGTGATCTCATTTGTGAATGTTAGATTCCAAGAGTCATTGTAGGAAGATCTCCCCCACCCCCAACTTAAATAGTATGCAAAGGCAAAGAGAGTTTATCTTGCAGAAATTACCAGCATGTAGGGGTCACCATCAAAATGGGGACCATTTGAGAGGCTTGTGGGGCCTTTTATGCAGGGCTAGGGGAGTTTTCCAGAAGGGTTAGGTAACCTCTAATATGACTGGCAAGGACAAAGCAGTGACATTAGTACAATGTTGATCGGCTGCTATGTTAGTTTCATTATATTTGGTGAGACTTTGAAGAATTTTGGAGACCAGCTCTGTTCTGGCCTTCTTATCTCCTCCAGCTAGGTGTCCAGGGAGCTGCTCAGCTCCAGATTTATCTTCCCTAAGTCAGGGCTGTTACTGATGAAAGTCAGTGATTCCATCTGAGGAGCCCAATATGCTTTCCAGGGAATTGAAATTTTATTCCCAAGGTTTTCGACCTCTCATGGCCAAAGTGGTGATCTGAAAAGGAGACTTTTGTCTAGAATCCCTTTCTTGTACTATAGCAGTGTTCGCATTATCTGTTCAACATAGTTCCTTTAAAAAATAAAGACTTCACCAGGCGGTGGTGGCACACGCCTTTAATCCCAGCACTTGGGAGGCAGAGGCCGGCAGATTTTTGTGTTTGAGGTCAGCCTGGTCTACAGAGTGAGTTCCAGGACGGCTAGGGCTACACAGAGAAACCATGTCTCGAAAAAAAAATCTAAATAAATAAATATAAAAATAAAGAGTTGGGGGCTAGCAAGATGGCTCAGCAGGGAAAGGTGCTTACTGCAGAGCATGACGATTTGAGTTGGATTTGGAAGCCACGTGATGAACGGAGGGGATGACTCCCACAGTTGTAGTTGTCCTCCGACTTTTTACGTGTGTTCTATTTATCCTTCCTTCCTTCCTTCCTTTCTTTTACTTACTTATTTATTATACATAAGTACACTGTAGCTGTCTTCAGACACACCAGAAGAGAACATCAGATCTCATTACGGATTGTTGTGAGCCACCATGTGGTTGCTGGGATTTAAACTCAGGACCTCTGGAAGAGCAGTCAGTACTCTTATCCACTGAGCCATCTCTCCAGCTCCTTGTTTTTGTTTTTCAAGACAGGGTTTCTCTGAGTAGGCCTGGCTGTACTGGAACCCACTCTGTAGTCCAGGCTGGCCTTGAACTCAGAAATCCACCTGCCTCTGCCTCCTAAGTGCTGTGATTAAAGGCATGTGCCACCACTGCCTGGGTAATATGTTGATTTTCAAAATCAGTCTACCTAACAAGCACAAAGCCATGCTTAGAAAAGAGACTAAAGGACTGGAGAGATGACTCCACAGTTAGGAGCATTTGTTGCTCTTTCAGGAGACCAGGTTTAGTTCCCAGCACAGTGTGGTGGCTCACCCATCTGCATCTCCAGTTCTAAGGCATCTAACATGCCCTCTAGTCTCTATGGGCACTAGGCACTCACATGGTCCACATGCAGAAAAACATACATTCATGCACATAAAATGAAAATAATATATTTTTTAAAGACTAAAGTGTAGTTGCTGATGTGTATATAGCTTAGTGTTAGAGCAAGTGAATAGCATGTACAGTGCCCCGGTTCAAACCCGAGTACTCAAGAATAAAACCAAATAGAAAGGATGGGAGGGAAGTGGTGGACTTTTTCAACCCTTACTTTCCTATGAGGAGGAAGCAGTACAGCTGCTATAACGGAGAGGCAAGCCTTGATAATATTTACTGTAGAAATTGGTCTCATGACCGTAGGCACGTCTGCCTGAGCTATCATAGAAACTGCAGTAGAAGGTGACCAAGAGACCCCGTTGGATTCACAGTGGAGCAGGTACTTGGTGGCCGCCTCTTCCTTAATCATCTCTCTCTCTTTCTCTCTCTGCAGCTGAGCATCCTCTGGAGGGGGCCGTCGTCTCGGCCCGCAGCCCAGCGGGCTCGAAGTCTCACTTACCAATACAAGATACAGGATAAGAATGTGTCCTTTTTTGCCAAAGGAATGTCTCCTGCTGTTCTGTGACCTGATTTGGGACAACTAAAGTGACTTTGGACAGTTGTGGTGTCGAAGATGAAGCACCCGGGGCTGAATGGTCCTTCAGACCTTAGGCACACTCTCCAGGCTTGACTGCAGCTCTGCTGTGACCAGGGAGGACGGTGCTGTGAGGGTGAGCAGAGCCCGCTTTGTCTCCAGGGCTCTGCTCAGGAAACACAGTGAGGAACTGCACATGGCTTCTACCGAGAGGCTGCATGGTGAACCCGGCAGAGCAGTCCGTTTGGGCGTACCATGTGACTTTAGCCTCACCTGCCTGTTTTTGGAGGTTGTGCCATTAAGAGCCACTGCAGGCAGAAGGAGGCAGTCAGAAGGTGATGCTGAATGGCCGCCATGCTGGCTGACAGCTAGGAAATGATGGCGGAATAAAGAAGGTTCCCACACAGGCTTCCTGGAGGTTGTCTCTGTTATGTTTCACTTCACTTTTGCATGGGCACTTTTCCTTGAACTCCAGTGAAGAGATAGGCTTGGAGAGGAAGTGAGGAGAGCAGGCTGAGGACAATTGAGCTGGAGCTGGACTCTAAAGCCATGCCTGCCGGCCTGCACTCATGGAGACCAGGGGCAGGTGTCCCTGCCCTCAACCACTGAAGTTGTGACCCTGCTTCTGTCCCTGCAGCTTGGCCTGTATGCGGGAGTCCTAGCCACCAAGAGCATGGGACTGGGGCCTCGGATAAGGCACAGGGGAGTAGGACTTTGAGAAGAGTTAAGGAAGTGTCTTTGCTGTGATGAGTTACTGGAAGACAGTGGAGACAAGAGGAGGGAGGTTGAGGGCCTGTGTCTCTCTGCTGCCGATGCCTGGGGCTGTGCGATGCATTAGTTAAAAGGAAGCAATGCATAATCATGAGATATTTTATTATAGGAAAGAGAAAAGAAGCCAGCCTTGACCACGTGCAGAGAAAGAAAGGAGAAGAAGGAGAGGAGAAGAGAAAGAGGTGGGGCAAGAGAGGAAGAGAACAAGAGAGGAGGAGAGCAAGAGAGAGAGGAGGGAGCAAACCACCCGTTATATTGTGAGGTGGTGCTATCTGTCTGTGGGGTGGGGCATTCCTGGCTGTGGTCAGATGGCTGGGGGTGGGGTCCAGCTAGAATGTTGGGAGCTTGGGGCATTGTCTATGTGACAGAACACACATCTGCGGGGGGGGGGGGGGGGGTTGGGAGGTTGTGACTGAAACAGGAGCCAGGGACCCAGGAGTCATGGCTGCCTTGCAGGCAGAATTATTGCCCACTGGGTCACCGGAGTTTTACAGGACTGGGCCCAGGCTGCCTGAACAGACCACTGCCGCACAGGAGGTCTTGGAAGCAATATTTTAATTTTAAGTTTTTGGTGTGTGTGTGTGTGTGTGTGTGTGTGTGTGTGTGTGTGTACATATATACATCATGTCACACATGGTGTGGGGGTCAGGGAACATTGGTCAGGAGTCAGTTTTCTCCTTCCATCTTGTGGGTTTCACAGACCCAAACTCAGTTTGCTTGGTAGCAAGCACCCAATGAGCTATCTCTATGCCCCTCTGCATTCTCTCTCTCCCTCTCTCTCCCTCTCTCTCCCTCTCCTCCTCCTCCTCGATAGGGTTTCTCTGTATAGCTCTGGCTGTCCTGGAACTCACTCTGTAGACCAGGCTGGCCTCGAATTCAGAAATCCACCCACCTCTGCCTCCTGAGTGCTGGGATTAAAGGCATGCGCCACCACTGCCCAGCCCCCTCTGCATTCTCATTGGCCTGTTTGTTGTGGTTCCTGCTGTCCTTAGTCCCTGTTCTATTGCCATGACTAAGGCAACACTTGTAAAAGAAAGCATTTTATTGGGGGCTTGCTTATAGTTTCATAGGCTATTTTGTTATTATCATGGAGGGAGCATGGTGGTATGCTTGGCTCTGGAGCAGTAGCTGAGAGCTAAATCTTAGTCCACAGGCAAAGTGACAGGGAAGCGGGGAGTAAAAGGCAGAGAGATATGGGGAGGGAGGAAGAGGGGAGGGAGGGACGGAGTGCTTGAAACTTCAAAGCTTACCCCCCAGTGACACACTTCTTTCAACAAGATCACACCCCCTAATCCTTCAAATCCTTTCAAAGAGTTCTACTCCATGGTGACCAAGCAATCAAAAACATGGACCTATAGGGACATTCTTATTCAATCCACCACAGGTGAGAAAAAGCAGGGTTGGTCAGAGGAACACTTTCACTACCAGCAAGATACCTGAACTTCTGCCTCAGAAATGTATCACCAAGCTCCTCATCACCCCCACTGCTGGAGAAACTCAGTGGTGTGGTTGGCTTGCCTCAAGTGGAAGTGGAGTATTGTAGTGTAAGACTCTGGCAAGCCTTAGCTTACCCGGGACCCCCTGAGTGAACCACGAGGAGCTGGGAATCAATGCAAGATGCGAAACAAGAGGAATTTATTGCTCAGTGCACTGAGGTTGTCCCAGACCCGAAGGAGAAGCGGTGAGACACACACACACACACACACACACACACACACACACACACACACCCTCATTCAGTGAGTTTTTTATACAGTATTCAGGACAGCAGCCATTAGGCACAATGTGATTTGGCAGAACAGTGTTACTTTTTTTGTTCTTGTTTTTGTTTTTGTTTGTTTTTGTTTGTTTGTTTGTTTCGAGACAGGGTTTCTCTGTATAGTTCTGGCTGTCCTGGAACTCACTCTGTAGTCCGGGCTGGGCCTTGAACTCAGAAATCTGCCTGCCTCTGCCTCCCAAGAGCTGGGATTAAAGGTGTGCGCCACCACTGCCCTGCTTCAGTGTGACTTTTTTAAAATTTTTTTAAAGATTTATTTATTTGTTATATCTAAGTGCGCTGTAGCTGTCTTCAGATCTCTGTATGGATGGTGGTTGCTGGGAATTGAACTCAGGACCTCTGGAAGAGCAGTCAGTGCCCTTAACCACTGAGCCATCTCTCCAGCTCCAGCTCCTGTGTGACTTTTAAAACTGATTGGTCTTTAGGGAATGAGGTGTCAAGGACTTCCCTTGTCTGTCTGAAGGTGGGCAACGGTCTGTCCTGCAGAATGTTTCCCCACCACCACCACCACCCCCCTGCCCCTCCCCGTGGTCTGAGGAATGTTGCTTCCGGAGGGGCAAGTGTTCCATGACCTTCCCAAAGCTCCTGAGCTGACCTTTTCAGTAGCAAGCATGTGGACCCCCTGCAATAATCAGCATCCCTTGAAGATGCTCTGTTTTTGAGGGAAAATGTGCAGAATCCTTGCAGCTAAAGAGAAAGCTATTTTGTTTTCAACACAGGATCTCACTATGTAGCCCAGGCTGGTCTTAAATTCATAGCAGTACTATTATCCCAGCCTCTTGAATCAAGCTTGGGATTATAGACTTAGGCCAGTGTTTGCTTATTTCTTTTGGTTTTGAGACAGGTTCTTCCCATGGAGTTGTGTCTGACTTTGAGTTCACTGTGTAGCCCCTGTTCTCAAACTCTCAATCCTGTGTCCAGCCTCTTGAATGTTAGGCTGTCTCCTGTCACTCAGTTCTGATCCCATTCATTTGTTTGTTTATTTATTGTCAGAGTCTCAGTAAGTTACTACTACTAGTCTGGGACTTTACTTAGACCAGGCTGGTCTCAAACTCACAGAGATCCACCTGCTTCTGCCTCCCAATTGCTGGGATTAAAGTCGAATCTATGCCTAGAGCTGGCAGAGGCAGAAGAGGGGATTGAATCCCCTGCAGCTGGAGGTGCAGATGGTTGTAAGCCACGGACAAACTAAACCTGGGTCCTATGCAAGAGCAAGCAAGTACTCTTAACCACCGAGCTACCTCTGTAGCTCATTTTATTATTTTAAAATAGTTTATTTTAAGGTGGGCATGGTGGTGCAAGCCTTTGGAAGGCAGAGATAAGCAGATCTATTACTTTTAGGCCAACATGGTCTACCTAGTGAGAGCTTCAGGCCAGCCAAAGGTACATAGTGAAGCCCTGTGTCAGAAAACCAAAACATATAATCTCAAATAAGTAAAAACTCAAAAGATTTTATTTTATCTTATAATTGTTCGTATGCATGTGTGTCATGTGCAGGTGTCTGCTAAAGCCAGAAGAGGGTGTTTAAGTCATCCCCTGGACAGAGGTTACAGTCGGTTGTGAGCAGCCTGATATGGATGCTCTGAACGAGACTCAGGTCTCCTGTGAGAGCAACATGAGCTCTTAACTGGTGAGGCATCTTCTAGCCTCTGATTCCATCTGTTTGAAATGTCCAGAAAGAGCAGATCTATAGAGACAGACAATGGATTAGTCATATTTGGGGGCTGGGGGTAGCAAACGGGAGTTCATTTAACTTCTCTAGACCTTAATTTCCTCATTTAAGAAGTTCCTATTAGCTAGGCAGTGGTGATGCGCGCCTTTAATCCCAGCACTTGGGAGGCAGAGGCAGGTGGATTTCTGAGTTTGACGCCAGCCTGGTCTACAGAGTGAGTTCCAGGACAGCCAGGGCTACACAGAGAAACCCTGTCTCGGAAAAACAAAAAACAAACAAGCAAAGAGTGTGTGTGTGTGTGTGTGTGTGTGTGTGTGTGTGTGTGTGTATTTGTATGTGTCATAGTGTATATAGGGAGGTCAGGTAACAGCCTGTCGGAGTTGATTCTCTTTTCTCTGCATCTCAGAGATCTAACTCAGGTCTTCAGGCTTGAGAGAACACACCCTTAGCTTCTGAGCCATCTCAATATTCTAAATAATTAATTAATTAATTTTTGCTTTTTTGAGACAGGATTTCTCTGTGTAGCCCTGGCAGTCTTAGAACTTACTCTGTAGCTGGGCAGTGGTGGTGCACGCCTTTAATCCCAGCACTTGGGAGGCAGAGGCAGGCAAATTTCTGAGTTTGAGGCCAGCCTGGTCTACAGAGTGAGTTCCAGGACAGCCAGGGCTACACAGAGAAACCCTGTCTTGAAAAAAAAAACAAACAAAAACAAAAGCAAAAACAAAACAAAACAACAACAACAACAACAACAACAACAAAAGAACTCACTCTGTAGACCAGGCTTGCCTCAGACTCAGAGATTCACCTGCCTCTGTCAGCCTCAAGTGCTGGGATTAAAGGCGTGTACCATCACTGTCTGGCCAAAGGAAATTATGGTTTTTTTTAAATTATTTTTTTTAAAGATTTATTTATTTTATGTCTCAGTGCTCTATCTTCATGTATACCTGCATGCCGGAAGAGGGCATCAGATCACATTATCAGATCATCATGTGGTCACTGTGAATTAAACTCAGAACCTCTTGAAGAGCAGCCAGTGCTCTTAACTACTGAGCCATCTCTCCAGCCTAAAATTAAGTTATTTTATGCATATAGATGTTTTGCCTCCATGTATATCTGTACACTTTGTGCATGCTTGATGTGTCAGAGGCCAGAAGAGGGCGTTGGATCCCTTGGTACTGGGATGTTGTGATGGTTATGAGTCACCATCTGGATGCTAAGGAAATGAACCTGGGTCCTCTGGAAGAGCAGTATTTCTATTTGTTTATCTTTGCAGTTCTGGTGATGGAACCCAGGCCCTCACAAATTTGAGGCAGCACTCTACCAAGGAGCTGTATCCGTAGATAGCTATATTGTCTGAATGACCTTGAATTTATAGTGACCCTCCTGCATCTTCTGACTGAGTGCTGGAATTATAGGCTGGAAATTATTGTATCCTTGGTATGTGACAGATGGTGAGATCCTACCGAGTGAACATCAGTATGGCATTGAAAGCTTAAATATTTTTTTATTTTTTTATTTTTTTGAGTCAGGGTTTCTCTGTGTAGCCCTGGCTGTCCAGAAACTCACTCTGTAGACCAGGCTGGCTGTGAACTCAGAAATCTGCCTGCCTCTGCCTCCCAAGTGCAGGGATTAAAGACGTGCGCCGCCCTGCCTGGCTAGTTTGACTATTTTTAAGTGACTATAACAGTAATCACAGTGACTGCCACTTACTGGAATCAAGGCGTTTTATGTGTTCATGTTCTGATTTAATTTCTTTCAAAAGCCTCAGAGGGTAGTGTTCATCATGCCCTGGGTCTTCTTGGCTTGTAGTTTGAGATTTCCTGAAGCTAAATAGATTCAACCACAGAGATGTAGCTTATTTTGGAACTGGAATTGAAACCAAGCAGCTGGTTCTGGGGCAGCCATTTTTGCTTATTCATGTTGCCAATTGCAATCACATTTTTCTTTTTAAAAGACAGGGTCTCAAGACATAGCCCTTGTGAACTCACTATGTAAACCAGGCTGGCCTTGAACTCACTGATCTGTCTGCCCTTGCCTTCTGAGTGCTGGAATCTTGTGTATCCTCATGTCTAGCTCATGGTCTCTTCAGAGCCGTAGTTGTTAACCTTCCTACTGCTGTGGTCCCTGATACACTTCCTCATCCTCATGTTGTGGTGACCTCCAACCATGAAATGATTTCCTTGCTACTTTTTTTTTTTTTTTTTTTGAGACAGAGTTTCTCTGTGTAGCCCTGGCTGTCCTGGAACTCACTCTGTAGACCAGGCTGGCCTCCAACTCAGAAATCCGCCTGCCTCTGCCTCCCAAGTGCTGGGATTAAAGGCATGCACCACCACCGCCTGGCTCCTTGCTACTTCACAACTATAATTTTGTTACTGTTATGAATCATAATGTAAATATCATCTGTTATGCAACCCCCAAAGGAGTCAACCTGTGGGTACAGGTCGAGAAGCACTGCTTTAGGGGTAGGTGTCTGGATTTCTTAGGTAGACTTATTCTCTAACTTTGAAGATTGGTCTGAGGATTAATTGAGATCAATTGTAACACTAGGCACAGGATAGAAATGTAACTACTGGAATTGTTTGATGATTTCCTGTTACATTTAGTAACCTTTGGCTTTTTGTTTGTTTTTTGGAGACAGAGTTTCTCTGTGTAGCCCTGACCATCCTGAAACTTGCTCTGTAGACCAGGCTGGCCTTGAACTCAGAGACCTTAATGCTGGGATTAAAAGCATACACCCCACACCCCAACTCCCATTTAGTTTTCTTTGGCTCAACTGTTATATGGCACTAACTCTAATCAGATTAGATGGAACTTATTGGAAATGCAAGCAATAAGATGGGTCACCAAGCATGATGATGCTTGTCTGCATTTCCAGCATGAAGGAGGCAGAGGCAAGTTAGATGCCGGTTCAAGGCTAACCAGGGTTCAATCAGTCTCAACCAACCAACCATCCTATCGTTCAGCAACCAACCAACCAAGCAAACAAACAGATAAACAAACAAGACAAGTTCAAGTTTCTAAAAAAAAACAAAAAACCTATTACTCTTCTGTATGTCTCTATAGATCTGATTTCAGATAAATGGAGCTTGTATTACTCTTTAGAGAACTTGAGTTTGATCTACAGCACTCATACCTGGTTGTTCATAACTGACTAACTCCAGCTCCAGGGAACGAGATAGACATTATCCTCAGACCTTAACAAGCACATGTATTCATAGCCTTCTATGAACATGCATGCAAATATTTTTATTTTTTGAAATTGCAATACCTTTTTTTTTTTTTTTTGAAACTTGAACTTGTCTTGTTTGCTTATCTGTTTGTTTGCTTGGTTAGTTGGTTGCTGAACGATAGGATGGTTGGTTGGTTAGACTGATTGAACCCTGGTTAGCCTTGAACCGGCATCTAACTTGCCTTTTTGACAGAGGCTAGACTGAAACTCTCTATGGAGACTAGGCTGGCCTCCTGTTGTGCCTGTTTCGTGAGCCCCCCAAAAACCACCGACGAGCCCATTCGGATACAATCGAATTAAGGTCTTTATTCAAGCTCTAGCCTGGGCCACACCATCGTCACTGATGCAACAGGACAGAAGGGTGAAGCCCTGAGCCCAGTTTGCAGCAAGCATTTATAGAGACAAGCAATCAAGCAAGGGGGTATCCAGCTTGGCACACATCTGGTTGGGGGGGCTATTATAGAAACTTGTTGTCCTTTAAAATGATTGGCTGGTGCTGGGAGCCAAACCATAAACTTTCAAAGATGTATTTATTATATACACTTACTTATGTGCACTGTAGCTGTCTTCAGAGACACCAGAAGAGGGCATCAGATGTCATTACAGATGGTTGTGAGTCACCATGTGGTTGCTGAGATTTGAACTCAGGACCTCCTGAAGGACAGTCAGTATTCTTACCCAATGAGCCATCTCTCCAGCCCCCAATAAACTTTCTTTTTTTTTTTCTTTTCTTTTCTTTTTCTTTTTTCTTTTTTGTTTTTTTTCGAGACAGGGTTTCTCTGTATAGCCCCGGCTGTCCTGGAACTCACTCTGTAGACCAGGCTGACCTCGAACTCAGAAATCCACCTGCCTCTGTCTCCCAAGTGCTGGGATTAAAGGTGTGTGCCACCACAACCCGGCTCCCAATAAACTTTCATAAGTAGCGGGGCAGTGGTGGCACATGCCTTTAATCCCAGCTCTTGGGAAGCAAAGGCAAGTAGATCACTGGTCTACAGAGTGAGTTCCAGGACAGCCAGGGCTCCACAGAGAAACCCTGTATCAAAAAAACAAACAAACAAACAAAAACAAAACAAAACAAAACTTTCATAAGTAAATATCTTAGGTACAACTGTAATTTCTGCTTTCCTCCTGATTGGTGGTTGTTAGGGAGTGACCTGGAGACCAGTGCTAGGTGCAGGCTTGGTGGTTAAGGAGCACAACTTTAGGTCAGGGTTCTCTAAGTTGGAGCCTGAGTCCTAGATGGAGTTGGTCTGGTCTCTCCAACTCAGAGATCTGCCTGCCTCTGCCTTTGAAGTTCTGGAATTAAACTACATATGGCTAAAATAAGATCTTTAAAAATAGCAAAAGGAGCTGGAGAGTTGGCTTAGTAGAAGCAGCAAGTGCTCTTAAAGTATAATTTTTAAAAATATATGAATGAATAAATGCCCAGATAGAGTGGGCGTGGAGTCAGCGTTGTCAGTGTATGGGGAGATAAGTTCACCCCCTTCCACACTGATGCTCCTTCTCCTCATTCCTCAGACAGTCTTAATGTAGACGCCCTTACCTGTGTCTGTCCTCAGGCTTTGGGCTCTGTGGCTGCCTGGCCTGCTGGAGTTAAATAATCGACTGGCCCTTCCGTTCCTGACCTTGACTTCTCTGGCAGTCATAGGAAAAACCACTTTCCTCCCAGTGCTAGACATCAGCCCCAAGGCCTAGGACCGAGGTCAGCGGCTGTGCGGCAAAGCTACTTTGTATTTCCTGTTAGATTCCTTGTCCTGGACTGCCTGGTGTAAATGTGAGTCCCAGGCTAGCCATGGCAACCTCAAAAGGTTGGGTGGGGAAAGGGCAGGGCATGGGAGGGACAGCAGTTTCCTCTCTGGAAGAGTAGATGGTCCTGCGGCCCAGGGTTCCCCGGAACTCGGGTTGGTCTTTAACTTCTTCCTAAGTGACTTTGTTGTGAGGTGGATTTAGAACCTTAGTCTTTTCAGGAACTTGGCTGTAAAAGAAATCGCTCAACCCTGCAGGGTCATTACAGGCTCAGTCGGAAAGTCTGATAGAATGTGCGGGAGGGGTGGCTCGGGATGTAGAGTGCTTGTTTAGCAGTCAGGGTGTTGGAAACAAAAATACTTTGTGTTGAACAAAGACACATGGACAGAGTGGAAATAACTCAGCAAGGCAATCTATTTTCACAAAAAAAAAAAAAGAATGGGGGCGTACCAGGGCAGGCGAGCATACTGGGGCAGGCAAGTGTACCAGGGCAGGCAAGCGAACATACCAGGGCAGGAAGTGTGCTTGGTTTTTATTCTAATGCAGGGGGTGACTGTCTTTTCCCCATTGGCTGAAGTCCAACCTTAGAGTCTTTTGAGGTTAACTAGTTTTAAAAGAATACGTGTAAAGGAAATTAAGAAAAGGGGGAAGGGTTCTGTGCTCCAGGCTATTATCACATTCAAGAGCTTGTGTGTGTGTGTGTGTGTGTGTATGTGTGTGTGTGTGTGTGTTGTGAAAATAAAAGTTTTACCAGGTGGAGAGGATTAAAAGATTTTAGTTATCTACATAAAAGTTTCACAAGCTGGGGAGATTTATGGAATATTAGTCCTTGGAGGGCAAAGCTACTTTTGATAAAAGTGAAAACAAACAAAAAACAATTTCTCACAGTTGAGGTTCTGGGCTAGCCCTGAAAACCTAAGTGGGGTTCAGCCATAGAGCATTCATGTAGCAGACGACTTGGGTTCAAGTTGACCACACAAAGCAAAACAAAACACCCAGCAAATAAAACTGGAACATTTTACATATCCTCACGAAGAAAGAGACAGCAGTGAGAGCCGGAGAAACCAGGGACAGAGAAGGAAATCCTCACTCCCAGGCCTCTGAGAGGGCTCACGGGGTACGTGAAGGAATAGAAGGAATAAGGCTTGGAGGAAGTGATCGGAGAATGAGGGAAGTTAAGCTTCTCTCCCTGCTTTCCACTGTTGCTTCTAGTTAAAAAAAAGAAAAATTAAAAAAAAAATTAAAAAAATTTAAAAAATTATTTTCTTTGATTTTTAAGACAAGGCAGCCCTTGAACTATAGCCCTGGAACTCATGATGAACTCACATCGGTTTGCCTCAGACCCCTGAGTGCTGGGATCACAAGTGTTTGCCACCAGTCCAGGTGTTTCATTTTGCTTCTCTGTGCTACCATAAAACACTAACCCAAATCAACCTGGGGGTGAGGTGAGAGATGGCTCCATGGTTAAAGACACTCGTTGCTCTAGCAGAGGACAAGAGTTCTTTTTCTTTTCTTTCTTTCTGTTTTTTTTTTTTTTTTTTGGACCAGAGTTCTTTCCAGCACCCACATGGTGGCTCACAGCTGTCTGTAACTCCAGTTTTGGGGGAGTTGAAGCCCTCCTTAGCGAACCAGGAACTCATGTGGTGCAAAGGCAGGGGAAACACTCATACACAGAAAACAATAAATACATCCTTTAAAAAAAATTAACTCAGCCGGGCAGTGCTGGCGCACGCCTTTAATCCTAGCACTTGGGAGGCAGAGGCAGGCAGATTTCTGAGTTCGAGGCCAGCCTGGTCTACAGAGTGAGTTTCAGGACAGCCAGAGCTACACAGAAAAACCCTGTCCCCCCCCCCCCAAAAAAAATCAACTCAGGGAATAAAGGGTTTGCATTTCCATATCCATCACCAAGAGTCAGAGCAAGTGCACCAGGTAAAAATATTAAATTTTATTTTTATTACTGAGGTTTGAACTCAAGGCCTTGATGCCAGCACGTGCCCTTCCAGTGGGCTGCATCTCCTTATCTTTGTGGGGGGCCAGGCTATGTACCAGACTGGCCTCAAATTAGGAACCTTGGATTTCTGTTCCTCCTGCCTATACCTCCTGAGGGCTGACATTGTAGGTGTGAGCTACCACTGCCAGTTTGCTAGGCGCTACGTCTTAAACCCAAGGCTTTGTGCTTGCTGGGCAAGCTGTATATCAACTGAACTACATCCCTACTGGAAGCATGCTTTCTAGAATAACCCTCATCTTATTCCAAAGGCTGAGGTGGCCACCTCTGATTTGTTTTTCGTGGTGACTATACTTATATTTTTTCTTCCCCCACCATTGGTGCCCGTGAGGGCAGGAACAGAGTCTGTTCTACCTGAGTATGCCTTGGGGGTGAGCAAGAGTGAAGCGAGAGAAGCATATTTAAGGTAGCGAGATGGGGGTAGGTGGCGACTCTGACCTGAGACACTCAGAGAGCCAAGAGCTGGACGTTGGTAGTGTGGTCAAGATCTCTCCTCAGGTGGGTCTAAGGACAAATGGAAGCATAGCAGCCAGGGTTAGGGCTGTTGCCGAGTGCCTCGATTTTCAAGGCCAAATGAGAGAACACACACCATATGCTTAGCTCAGCGTTTACCAGGGCAATCACTCCGCATAATCTGTTAGATATGCAAGTCAACTGGTGGTAGGTCAGAAGGTGGAAGAGACTCAGACACCCATAATTCCTCCACGTAAGAATAAACACTGAGTATATATCTTCCACTTTACCCTATGTATTGTATTTTTAACAAAAATGGAATCATACACGAGCTAGGTTTTGAATTAGCTTTCACTGTCAGTAAGTGCTCATTAAACATCCTTGGTGTAAGGAGGTTCCTATACTTAATTCATCAATTGCATACATTTGCTATTTAACTCAGTTGCTTCTAATCCCCTGGTTTTGTTTGTTTGTTTGTTTGTTTTCTTTTTGATGCTGCTGTGTATCAAACCCAGGGCCCAGGCAAGTGCTCTACCACCGAGCCATATACCCAACCCTGCCTCTAATCCTCTGGCATTATAAGGCATGGAACGTGAGCATGTTCTTGATCACTTTCTGGGACCGTGCTACTGTCAAAACTCCGAAAGTTTTCCCAAGGCTACTAAGCGACCTTTTTCCAGGCCACACGGGCAGCTCTAGTACTTCCTCCCGCAGTTGTGTGCTAGGGGACCACCAGGGGGCGAGCCTGAGCCGCTGGCAGTGCCACACTACGCATGCGCACGCCGCTGGGAAGCACGTGTGGAGGGCGGCGGAGCGGGAGGGGAAAGGTAGGAGTTGAGAGGTGAAGGGGCGGGGAGCTGCGCGGGCGCCGGGCGGCCCGGAGGGAGAGGGCGGGCTCCAGACCCCGGACCGCGGGCCAGGAGCGCGCAGGCCGCTCTCCGCCGCTCCGTCGCCGCCGCCCGGGAGCTGCCTCGCCGCCACAGGTAGCTCGGCGCGCGTCCACCCTGTGCGGCAGGGCCCCGGCGCCGGCCTCGCGCTGCTCGTGCCCGGGAGTTCCGGGATGCGGGCGAGCCCGGGCAGGGGCGCGCGGGCGTGGGCGCTGTCCAGCAGCCCGAGGGCGGCTCCGGAGACCGCGCGTCCCCTTCCCGACCGCGCCCCCGCCCGGGCCCAGCTGTCTGGGTTGCGATGGGTTCAGGCTTGGTGAGCTCAGGCAGCCTCGCCGCTGGAACCTGCCTTGGGGTTGTCTGGGGTTTCCAGGGTGAGGGCTAGACCCTGTGACTCAGTCCTGCCTCTTGCCGAAGATCCCATTGCCAGGCAGCTTGTAGACACTCTGCTGGGCGTGCTCGGTGTCTGGTTTTAGGTGTTGCTTAAACCTAAACTTTGCTCGCTTATGTCGCTCGTGTTTACTTCCAGGTGGTTTTGTTGCATCAGGGTCATAATGTGATAGCGCTAGCTGCAGGGAGCCCCGGGTCCACACTGCATCAAAGTAAGTTGTGCCGATGGAGGCGATGAGGAGGGAGGGCAGTGAGCCACAGGCAGCGACAGGTGAGGGGTTCTGGCAGTAATCTTCCCAGTCTAGTTTATTTACTTCATCTCTTATGGTGACAGAACCGACGAATAAACTCTTGGTGATCTTGCAATAATTCTTGTGAAGTCGACATAGGAACAGTCTTTAATGATGTTATCTTTGGGTGCGCTTGTAGAGTTCGCGTATGCAGTGTGCTGCCATTTCAAGGTGTGCTAAACATTGAAGCTTTTATTAGAGTCAGGATCAAGTGTATCTAGTTCGTGTTGAATGCATTTTAGGGGTAGCCTGTGTGATGCTCAAATGTGTGTTATTAAAGTATATGTTAATGTATTTCAGATCTAAAGTGTTTTTTATGTACTTGCAGCGTTTCTGCTTGGCACATGTGTTTTGTTTTTTGCTTTTTTTTTTAAACGACCAACAATATATACAAGTATAAACATTATTTCTATACTCATTATTAAGTTATTTGGAGACTGTGCCTAGGGCATTGCCTGTAGCTTTTTATTTTGAGTTGGGCTTCATTACCCAGGCTGACCACAAAGTTTCATCCTCCTGTCTGGGATGTGTGTGTTCCTGCTCCTGCTCAGTACTCATTCTTTGGTCAAGTTGAAATGCAAGAGCTGGTTTTCACTTACTTGAAACTCCTTTGTTGTTGAATACTCTCTCTTGTTACTGTGGCAGGGGTGGGGGAGGGGGGGAGAAAGTACCTCTCCAGATGTTTCCATGTGCTTTATAAGTCACTGGTTTGGAACCCTACCACCAATTTAGATTGCTATCCTGAGGTGGGTACAAAAACTTTATTCTTAGTTTGTGGCTAGAACACAGAACCATAAAAACTGTGGTTTGCTTGAGGTCTCATGTAAGCTGCCTAACTGTCCAGTTGGGAAAGGAACCATGACTGCCGTACGCTTATATTTGTTGATGTGGTTAGGGTTGCCACAATTCAAGATCACTCCAGATACTCATCTCAGGGAACCTAGAATTCATGTGCTGTTCGCTCACTCCGACCGTCTGTATCCATTTGTTGGCTGCGACAAGTACTGTATGTGTGGTTTTCATTATCTTTCCCATTGAATCAGTTTCCAGGGTCATCCAGCGTACATGGAGGATCAGGCCTCCAAACCATGCCTTCCAGATTTTGCCACATGAGCTCCTGACCTTGGAACTTACTACTGTCCTGAGTTGGCTAAAGAAACAAGATCCAGGTGACCTTAGCCACCTAAAGTGATACTTGTGGATAATATTTATTGAATTTTTCAAGGCTTGGGCCGTTGGGCTCCAGTGTTAGCTTATCTAAAATTCCATAATGAACAGATGACATGATAGCGTTAACTCCTTTGTGGGTGAATTTCAGGCAAGTTTTCTCATTGGCCAGTTAGGGGCTGTGCCTGTGTGCAAACTTGTTTGCGGGACAACAGTACGTGTTTTCCTGCAGATGTGTCCACTGGCTTCATAGTCTCTCTATTGTTCTCTTAGCAAATGGGAGGTGGTAGAGGAGGTGGTATGAGTGGAGGAAGCAGCCCGTGCCACGGAGCCGAGTCCAAGATGGCCTGTCTCAGTACGGCAGGGCTCTCATCTCCCTCTGCCCCACTCAGCTTGTTAGACTTTTCTAATTTTTAAATTTTTTTAATTTGTGGAAAATAATGTATAACATAAAATTTACAATTTTAATGATTAAATAGAGCAGTCAGGGATATTAAATGTACTCACAGTGTTGTATAGCTGTCATTATTACCCATTTCCAGAACTTCTTAATTATTGTACACAGAAACTGTCCCCATTAAACAGTTCATATTTCCTGTGCCACCTACTGCTGGCAACCTCTGTTGTCTTTGTTTCTGTGAACTTACTTGTGATAAGTTCTCTCTTCTGAGGAGAATTGTAATTATACTTTTTAGATTATTTTACTTTATTTTGTTTTATGTGTATGAGTGTTTTGCTTGGATGTTTGTATGTGTACCATGTGAATGCCTGGTGCCCTCAGAGGTCAGAAGAGGACATCAGATCCCCTGGAACTGGAATTAGGGATGGTCGTGAACAACCACGTGTGTGCTGGAAGCCAAACCCCGATAGTCTGCAAGAACAAGTACCTTTAACTGCCAAGCCTTCTCTCAAGCCCCATGTCTTTCTTTTGTGTCTGGTTCCTTTCACCTTGTTTTGGAGGTTCATTCATATATTGTTTATTACATTTCATTCCTTTCTTAGATTGAATTATATTGTGGCTATATTTGTATAGCCACATTTTTTCAAGGGTTTCTATTTATAGTCAGGGCTGTCCTGGAAGTCGTAGACCAGGCTTGCCTTGAACTCAGATCCACCTGCCTCTGCTTCCGTAAGGATGCTGCTATATAGATACACATTTTAAAAGAAATCTGTCTTTCAATGAAGATTGGAGCTGTTCCTACCTTTTGGCTATTAGGAATGATGGTGTCAGGAACAGAGTGTACAGTTAGTCATAGTTAAAAGGCTGACAATCAGGAGGAACACAAGTGTACTTTGAATTCTTACTTTTAGTTCATTGCATATTTTTGCATGCTACTTGGAGATACAGTTGTCAGTATCCATAGGAGATTGGTTACAGGATCCCCTTGAGGCACTAAAATGTGTGAGTTTTTGTATATGGGTGTATTCCCTGTATATGTGTCTGTGCACCACACACATGCAGTGCCCAAGGAGGCAGAGGGACAGTTCTTTAGGAACTAGAGTCACAGATGGTTATGAGCTGCCATGTGAGTGCTGGAGACATAGCTGGGTCCTCTGGAAGAGCAGCCAGCGCTCTCAACCACTGACCCACGTCTCCACCCCTAGGTTTATTTATACTATTTTAGTTACATGTAGGTGTTTGTGTCTGTATGTAGGTATGTTCTCTAGTGCCAAGGCTCAAGGAGGCTGGAACCTGGAGGTGGAGCTACAGTTTTGTAAGCTGTGTAATGTGAGCACTGGGGACTCAGCAGCACACACTCTTAGCTACCGACATAGCTCTGCAGATCTCTTTGTGTGGCTTTGAACTGGGTTCATTTCTCTTGTTGGGTCATAAAAGTTCTTTATATATTCTAGATGTTAATCCTCTGCTAGATAAATGATTTGCAGGTATTTTCTCCCATTTCTCCCCCCACCCCCCACTGTCCTGTGTTCTTGAAAAGTACCTGAGTTTGATTCCAGCACCCACATAGTGGCTTATAACTGCCTGTGATTTCAGCTCCAGGGGATCCAGTGCCTTCCTCTAGATAGATTCCACATGTAGTGAATTCATGTATGTCTCTTCCCCTATATAATCACAGTTAAAAGTAAAAAAAAATGTTTTGTTTAGTTTTTCGATTCACGATTTCTCTGTGTAGCCCTGGCTGTCCTAGAACTTGCTCTGTAGACCAGGCTGGCCTTGAACTCAGAGATCTGCCTGCCTCTGCCTCCCAAGTGCTGGGATTAAAGGTGTGTGCTATCATACTTGGCTCAAAAAAAACCCAAAATTGTTAAAAAAAAAATAATGAAATGAAGGTGCTGGAAGAGGGCTCAGAGAGTATAAAAAAGCACTCGTCCCACAAACCTGGTGACCTGAGTTTGACTCCAGACTCCACCTCAAAGTAAAGTGAGAGACCTGACTCCATAGAGCTGTACTCTGACCTGAACATGCATGCTTTGGTATGGGCAGAGTGTGCACGCACACACATACACCCACTTACTCACACACACAGGCGCGCGCACAATGATAGTACATTAAAAAGGTAGCTGGGCAGGGGTTAGTACATTGCTTAATTCCAGCACTTGGTAGGCAGAAGCAGGTGGATCTCTGTGAGTTCAAAGTCAGCTTGGTCTATAGAGTGAGCTCCAGGACAGCCAGGAATACACAGAGAAACCTTGTTGTGAAAAACAAAAAAATAACAGTAGTAAAATTTTAAAAAGTAAGTCTTAAAAAGAAAATCTGTAAGTCCAGTGAAGTTTCTGTGCTGGGGGATGGAGACTAGGAAATACAAGTTATAGATGCATTGCATTTTGGGATATGTCTTCATAGTTAGCCCACCAACATACCATTCTTTGCCTCCTCGTGTGTAGAAGAAGGGGTTGCAGATAGAGCTCAGCAGTTTAGATATGGCCACTGTTTATAATTCCAGCTTCGGAAGACCAAGGTGAGGCTAGGAAGATTAGAGTAAGGGACCCTGGCTCAATAAATAAGGTGGAAAAATCAATTGAGAATGATTGGCAGCTACAGGTTTCCACAGGCACATCCATCCATACACGTGTGCATCCACACATATACAAAAATATGTATACACACATGAATACCACACATGCAAGGACTGGAAAAAGAAAAAAAAATACAGGAGCTTTGAAACCTGGTTTGGACTAGCAGCGAATGGGATGGGAAACATGGGGCAGCTGGGCAGGAAAGAGTTGCAGGCATGGAGTCTTCTCATACAGATGTTATTGGAAAGGGCCGCTGTGCTCTGCAGCCATGGTGCTGAGAGTTTTGAGGACTCTAGCCCCTAGAAAAGGGACACCAGGGGAGTTGCTCTGTGTCTTTCTTCGAGTCACTCTCCACCGAGAGACAGCTCTTTGCGTTCATTGTGGTGAGAGCGGAACCTGTTCCTTCCACACAACATCTGTAGTAAGGAATCTTGAAGTAGTAATGGCAGAGCCAAGGCTCGTCACATCTTCCATTTTGGGGATGAAGTTATATAAGTTGTCTAGAGTCTTAGTGTCTTCTATCAGAACATGTTACCAGCAGGAAGTCAGGCAAGAGGACTCTAGCTAGTGGGCTTGATTATGTTGGTATGTGGCTAGCAGAAGGGGGGGAAGGCCCCGGCCTTGCCACTGCTAGCATGAGCTGAGGCTGAAGCACCTATAAGAGCCCGGCTGGGTGCTTTTTCTGGCTTTAAAATAGATTCTCTGGGAGCTGGAGAGACCGATTAATGTTTAAGAGCACTTGTTGCTCTTGTAGAGGGTCAGAGTTCAGGTGTCAGTATCCACATCAGGTAACCACAACTACTCCAGTTCCAGGGTGGACACTCAACCTCCTCTGCTTCTTGGGCACCTGAAACCATGTCCTCATACACATATATGCAGATACATACATATATATTTAAGCGAACATTTAAACAATTAGAGATTTTCCTCATTAGCAGTGATAAATCAGTTCAATCATCTTACTAATAATTCTTCTTCTTCTTTTTTTTTTTTTCCCGAGACAGGGTTTCTCTGTGTAGCCCTGGCTGTCCTGGAACTCACTCTGTAGACCAGGCTGGCCTCGAACTCAGAAATCCGCCTGCCTCTGCCTCCCAAGTGCTGGGATTAAAGGCGTGTGCCACCACCGCCCGGCTCTTACTAATAATTCTTGACTAGGTCACAAAGGAATAAAAATGGACCCTTTACTTGTTACTTGATTGAGGAGTATCTGGCTATGACAACCATCACAATCAATGAGTTTGACTAGTTCTCTCTTTAGTGGAGGTGTTGCTAGCATTCCAGCAATGACTCAAGAGTGTGGGAAATCCTCCTCTTTAGTGCTTATGCTTCAGAGCCCCTCAAATCTACTTCATTCATTAACTGAAATGAAAGGAAATTCCTTTCTATTTTTCAGTACAGTTAGCTTGGTCTGTTGAAAATTCCTCTAGTTTATCTGCCTAGTTTTGATGCTTAGAGAAGCTAAATTTCTTGCCCTGAGCATTGCTGCTTTGCAAAATAACTTAAAACAAAAATATACCTTTTTCCCCCCTGAAGATTAATTGTTTGCACTAGTGGACTAGTTTAGCTCAGTGGACAGAGCTGCAGTGACTTCCCACCCTAATCCAGAAGAGGGACCAGGTGCACCCAGGGAACACAAGGTGCCTTGGCCGTGGCCTTCTCCCTCGAGGGACTGCAGGCAGTAAAGGGTGCTGACAGTGTCTAAAAGCGCCCAGAGCTGCAAATCCAGCCACAGAAGCTCAGGTGGAGGCTGCTACACCCACAGGAAAGCTTCCTTCATTAGTTTATAAGTTTAGCTTTTAAAATGCAGAAATTTATTTATAGAACATAAAGTTTAAAAGTTGTAAGAGTGTGCCCAGGAAAGTGTCCCTTCTGTTCTGCTCCTGTTACAGATCTTCCCCCTAGTGACAGAGTGCCTTTCTCATATGTCCATTCAGGAGTATTTTATGCATATACAAACATAGAGATTTTTTTTTTGAGTTGGTTAGGGTTTCTTTTCTTTTCTTTTCTTTCTTTCTTTCTTTCTTTCTTTCTTTCTTTCTTTTTTTTTTTTTTTTTGGTTTTTTGAGACAGGATTCCTCTGTGTAGCCCTGGCTGTCCTCAAACTCAGAAATCTGCCTGCCTCTGCCTCCCAAGTGCTGGGATTAAAGGCCTGCACCACCACTGCCTGGCCTGACTTCTGTCTTTAAAGTGTGTACTGGGGATCATACTCAGATCATCAGGCAAGTGCCTTACGCACTGAGCCATCTTGCTAGACCCATCTTGTAGATTTATGTTTAAAATTATCATTAGATATTTTTAATATTTTTGCCTATATATCTGTTATACATTTGGGGTTTACTTTAGTGTGAACTATAGTTTCAACTTATTTCTTTCCAAATTTGCAGAATACCTATTGTTGAAGAAGCCACCTTTCTCCCTCTCTCTCTCTCTCTCACTCTCTCTCTCTCTCTCTCTCTCTCTCTCTTTTTTTGGAGACAGGGTTTCTCTGTGTATCCCTGGCTGTCCTGGAACTCACTCTGTAGACCAGGCTGGCCTCGAACTCAGAAATCTGCCTGCCTCTGCCTCCCAAGTGCTGGGATTAAAGGCGTGTGCTACCACCGCCCGGCCACCTTTTTCTCAGTTGCCTAAAATTTCTCATGATATTCTATATGTGGTATACTTTGCCACATGTACTTGTGGGTCTGTTGACAGTTTTTGTTCTATTACAGAAATCTGAATACTTATGTATTAGTACCCACTTTTAACTACTCTATAATATATTTTAATATTTGGTAAACTTAGTTGTATATACATACATGCAAAAAAACCACTCATATACATAAAATTAACTAAATGAATCTAAAAACATGTTTTAAAAATCAAGCCATATATATTCTATTTTATTTCATTTCATTTTATGTGTATGTGGCTTCCCTCCGTATCCCTGGCTGTCTAAGAACTCACCCTGTAGATCAGGCTGGCTTGGTCCTGGCCTGGTCCTCTGCCTCTCAAACACTGAAATTAAAGGCATGCACTACCACCACCTGGCCAAATTCTACATGTTTTAGTGGGACTAGGTTATATTTTTAGATATAATGTAGATATATTATATTTTAGATGTAATGTAGGAAGAATAATTTCTTTTGAGATAGTGCCTCACTATGCAGTGCTAGCTGGCCTGGAATTCTCTGTGTAGACCAGACTGGCCTCCATCCAACTCATCAGTCTGTGGGGCAGGAACTACAGGTGTGTACCTCCGACCACACCTAGTATGTGATTTTCTTGTGATATCGATCCTTACTGAGAATAGGGCATGGCTTTTCTCTTTGTTCAAGTCTTTTTTATTCCATAGAGAAACAGAAAGTTCTTTTTGTTTTGCTTTTTTAGTATTTTGAATTATTTATATCTGCTTGTTTATGATAGATGTGAAAGCAGTGATTTATTTTTAAAACTTGCTGATTTACCATGTATGTGCACACTCACATGTGCTACCATTGCTGAGTATAGGTCAGAGGACAGTTTCTTTCTTTTCACCAGGTGAAAGCCAACTCGGGTCATCGGTTAGTGGCAAACACTCACACTTCTTGCCAGCTCTGGCATGAATTTCCTAAATGTCAGTTCTCACTGACTTATGTGATCCTTATATCAACTGCAAAAGATTTCAGTTGAATTTATTGGACTTTCTAGAGATGTAACAACATCTGCAGTAATAAAAATGCAAACAAACAAACCACCCTGCCTTTTCAGTTCCATGATTAGGGATGCACTGATTTTGTCTATTCGGAGTGAGGCAGGCCCCTGGGTTAGAAAAACACCTCTGCCTGTGCCTGTGAGGGTCATTTCCAGAAAGGGCTAACTAGGGGCTGGCCTGAGGTAGACAGGGCCCAAGCTGAATCCAGGAGGAGAAGGAGAAAGCCTGCTCTTTCGGGCATTTTCTTCCTGTCTGCATCTTGGTCGACGAGATGGAGCTGCATTGTCCCTTCATTCCTTCTCTGCCATTCTAGACTAAGACCTCTGAGACCGAGCGGAAATACATGATTCATTTCTGTCCATATTTTGTCACAGCCTCATTTCTCTGGGACCTATTTTCCCTGTTACTTAAACATAGTTGCTGTGACACCATGCCTTCTGGGTCTGAAGCCTTTGGAACTGATATGCAAGAGCGTTAACAAGCTCGGAGAGCTGGGAATGGTGGTGACACATGCCTTTAATCTCAGAATCCCAGGGGCCGGTGGATCTTTGAGTTTGAGGCCAGCCTGGTCTATAGAGTGAGTTCCATGGTAGCTAGGTATATGCAAAAACTGTCTCAGAAAAAAACCAAAAAGTTTGGAGCTGTGAGCTAGGGAAGTCATATAGTGCTGTCTATGGAACTTAGTGATTCTGGTAGGAGTACATGTGAGAATGCCGATAGAGATATAGGCAGTAAGGACTGTGCTGAGAGATTTTAGGTGGGAGCAAAGACTCTTGAAATTAGACTAGAAGTCATTCATGCTGCATTCTAGCAGAAAATGTCTATATTTTGGCCAGGTCTGGTGCAGGCTTATAGTCCCATCTCCTGAGGAAGGTTGAGGCAGGAGGATGGCAAGTTCATTACTGAGATTCTGTCTCAAGTTTGTTTTAAAGAAGTAAAAAGGGGCTGGCGGCGGCGCTCGCCTTTAATCCCAGCGCTTCGGAGGCAGAGGCAGGCGGATTTCTGAGTTTGAGGCCAGCCTGGTCTACAGAGTGAGTTCCAGGACAGCCAGGGCTACACTGAGAAACCATGTCTCAAAAAACAAAACAAAACAAACAAAAACCAAACCAAAACAAACAAAAAAGAAGTAAAGAGAAGACTTGGGGTTGGCTTACTGGTCTAGTGCCATGGTTCCTAGGTTCCATCTTTGTACCAGAAGGGGGAAAAAAAAAGAAATTATCTCTGTTTTGTGTGAGTCTGAGATTTTTGTGAGACTAAGTTTAAGGATGGTAGATTAGTGGTTTGGAGATGTAACTCAATTTGTTGAATACTTGCCTAGCATCCTAAAGTCCTAAATTTGATCCCCAACACTGCATAGATTGAGTATGGTGTCAAATGCCTGTCATGCCAGGGATCAGGAGGTAGGGACTGGAGGAGCACAAGTTCCAGGTCATCATCAGGTACTTAGCAAGTGTGAGGCTATTCTGGACTATATGAAATGCTATCTCAAAAAAAGAAGAAGAAGGAGAAGGAGGAGAAGGAAGAAGAGGAGGAGGAGGAAGAAGGAGGAGGAGGAGGAGGAAGAGGAAGAGGAGGAAGAGGAAGAGGAGGAAGAAGGAGGAGGGGGAGGAGGAAGAGAAAGAGGAGGAAGAAGGAGGAGGGGAGGAGGAAGAGGAGGAAGAAGGAGGAGGAGGAGGAATAATGTGGTAGAGAGAAGGTGGGGGTCGATAGGTGTGGGGTGTAGAAGAGGAGAGTGTGGGGGTGATAGGACAGAATGTATTATATACATATAAGAAATTGTCAAAAAAAGTTTTTTTCCAAGGTAATAAGATTAATTTATCTGGTGAGGGAGTTTCAAGGCACTGCAGAATTCAGCTAGGGTGGTTTATAGTGGCATGTGGGAGGGTAAAGCAGAACTGAAGGGTTTGGAAACCTTGTAGTATACTCAGAAAAAGAGCAGAAAGCCTCACTGCTGAGGCAGTTAAGATGGTTGAAGAAGCCAGATATAATACTTTGCAGCAAAGCAGTAGGGAAGACGCATTGAGAACATCTCAGAAATTGGCTAGATTCTGCCTATAGCATCATGCTCAAGCATGTGAAGGTTTTAACTCATCTGACAGACTGCTTTGAGAAGAGAGCCTTGGGCGCCCTACTGCATGGAATTGGCTAGAGTTAGAGGTCCCTACAGCCGTGGTTTGAGGGGCCCTAGCTAGTGCTTGAGTTGGCCGATCACATGGTAATACCCATGTGATACAGTTTTTTAAAAATGCAGAATGTGAATTATAGGGGTAGTGGAGGCTTCCACTTGACTTTTTCTTTTTTTCTTTTATTTATCTATTTTGTGTGTTTTTGCCATAGAAATCAGAGGACAGTTTGTGGGAGTCAATTCTCACCTTTCACCATGTGGCTTCCAGGGGCTGAACTCAGGGCATCATCTTGGCAGTAAAAGCCTTTATCCACTGAGCCATTGCTCCTTTAATCCCAGTACTTGGGAGGCAGAGGCAGGTAGATCTCTGAGATCCAGGACAGCCAGGGCTACACAGTAAAACCCTGTCTCAAAACAACTAACCAACAAACAAACAATCCAAAAGCCCCCCCCCCCCCAAAAAAAAAAAACCAACAACAACAAAAAAGGAAAGCCTGAAAGACCAAGGAATGTATGTCGGGGTCAGGATCCCCATGGTCATCCTTGAAGGTGCAATGAATGAATATAGCTGAGAGTTGAGCTAGAGATGCAGTGGAGACCCCAGGAAGGCAGAGAAGCCAAGAACCTGGAATGTCTCCTAAGGAAAGTCATGAGAGTGAGCAGAGCCAGCCTAAGAAGGAAGTCCCATGGGCTGTGGCCAGCAAAGCCATAGAAGCAAAGTGTTCTTTAAAGCAAATCACTTCCTGGTTTGATGCTATGGGGTTTGATATTTGGCCCTCCTCCTTTTCTTTTCTTTCTTTCTTTTTTTTTTTTTTTTGGTTTTTCGAGACCTCCTCCTTTTCTGTACCACAGTTTATCCCTTTTAGACTTGGGATATTGGGGCTGGAAAAATGGCTCGGCAGTTAAGAGTACTTACTGTTTTTGCATAGGATGCAGGTTCAAGTCCCAGCTACTCAGATAGTGACTCACAACCATCCATAGCTCCAGTTCTAGGGGATCTGACATAGAGGTTTCAGTATATTTTGAACATGTAATAAAAAGCACGGCCTCATCAAAAAGATGTGCAGCCAGTAGACAGACATTTAAAGCTTTTGTATGCAGGGTGTCCAACATAAGCAGATCTTTAATTTTAATTTACTGTCCCTACTGTTATGGTTGGAAGATGAGCCAGCTGTCAGGTGCAAATTTGGACAGCAAAATTAATAACCATTAGAATTGTGCAGGCTGGCGGTTGTGGAGATTTACCTGCCCAATTTGCCCGTTTAGTATATGGTAAAGATGTTTTCATCAGAATTAATTTGGCAACTCTGGGACTGTCAGATTGATGGGCAATGTTTTTCCAAGAGCATGTGGTTGGGCCTCTCTTAGACTTTTCTGACTCTCACCAGATACTGGTAGGCCCAGTGATTTACCTTTTTGATAAGCTCTCGGGTGCTGCTGCTGTTGGATTGGAGACCATTCTCTAAAATGTACAGGGAAGGAGTGAACAAAGTGGACAGCAGATGGCTCAGTGGGTGGCACTGGGCGCACAAGCCGGAGGAGCTGCACAAAGGTGAAAGGACAGAGCTGATTCCACAAAACTGACCTCTGACCTCCTTATCTGATCTATGCTGTATGTCTGTGTCTATCTCCTGTGCCGGTCATGTGATGCTCTTGAGTACACATATACATTTTAAAAATACCAGGTGAAGGGGATTTTAGGCTGGGACATTTGTGAAAGACCAGATGGATGAAGCACTCCCTCTATTAGTTTGTTTATTCAGTTTATTGTAGCGTGTGTGTGTGTGTGTGTGTGTGTGTGTGTGTGTGTGTGTTCTCGTATGTGGAGGTCAGAGGACAGTTTTTGACAGCTAGTTCTCTCCTTCCACAGAGGGAGGGTTCTAAGGATAGAACTCAGTCAAGCTTGTGTGCCGAGCACTTTTACCCACCCAGCCATCTCAGTGTTCCTTATTTCTTACTTTATTCTGAGAAGGTATTGTTGCCTGTCTGCTGCCAGAGCTTCTGGTCTTCTTTGTATCACTCCTGGGAGGTGAGAGGTAGGTTTGTGGTGACCAATGTCTGGATAATTAGTATCTGATTGTGGCTTGATTTGGTTCATTTGTTATCCAGAAAGTTTGTTGTTGTTGTTGTTGTTTGTTTTTGCTTTTTTGTTCTTTCAAGACAGTTTCTCTGTATATTTCTGGCTGTCTTGGAATTTACTCTGTAGACCATGCTGACCTGGAACTCACAGAGATCTTCCTCCTGCCTCTGCCTCCTGAGTGCTATGACTAAAGATGTGTGCCACCACAGAAGGGATATCTAGTAAGTTTTTAAGCCTTTGTTTCTGTTTTAGACATTGTCTCATGTAACCTACCAGACTAGTCTGAAAGTGACTAAATAGCTGAGGTTGGTCTTGAACTCCTGGTTCTCCTGCTTCTACCTCCTAGGTGCTGGTATTATAAATCTTCATCCCCATGTCCCGCTTTGGCTTTTTTTTTTGTTTTTTGTTTTTTGAGACAGGTTCCCACATAGCCCAGGCTGGCCTTGAACTCAGTGTGTAACTGAAGCTGGCTTTGAACTTAGGCTCTTGAACTCCTGATCCTTCTCCTACGTTCAAAATGCTGGGATTATAGCTGTGCACCATTTAGCACAGTAAATTCTTATTGTACCAAGAATTATTCTAGACACTGGTGTACAGTCATGGACAGGAATTTGCTTATAGTCTTGTCAGGGCACAGAGCACATGTAATTACAGTTTAAAATATCTGAAAGAGAACAGGCTCTGTGCGAACTGGAGATGTATGCAGTCATATGGAGAACATGTGCCATTGGTGGAAATGAGGCTGAAGAGGACAGAATCAGGGAGGTGGTATGAGATGAAGTGGGGAGGAGCAGGGCGGCTGTGCAGAGCCCCTGCAGACAGGGGCAGGTATCTGAGTTTTGTTCTGAGTGTACAAGGATCAGAAGAGGACAAGAAGGGAGCAAAGGGAACCACTCAGCTGGAGAGCTGCTGGGGCTTGGAGAAGGGACAGAGGGTTGAGAAAAACCACTCAGCTGGAGAGCTGCTGGGGCTTGGAGAAGGGGCAGAGAGTTGAGAAAAACCACCAAGTGTCTATTTTGGGGGGCTGTGCATATGTGAATACTAGATGAGGAGTAAGGTTAGAAAGCGTGCTTGTCTGTGAGGTAGAGAGCAGCGTGTGAAATTCTGATGAGAGCTACAAATGATGTATGAGACATGTTGATAAAACATGTTGATTTGCCCAACGTGAACTAGCTCACTTACAGTAGCAAACTGAAGAGCAGTTTTAGTAACATGGTGAATTGATGGCCTCATAAACTGTAGCAGTAAAGAGATTTTTAAAAGTAAAAACAGCTGAGAATTCTACAGAAGTAAATTTCTCTAATACAGGGAGTGTGGTGAGTGTTGCGAGTGTGGCTGCCCTACCCAGAAGATCAATCAGGGTCCTTACAAGTCGAAAGCAGTGTTTCCCCCCCCCCCCCCCCCTAGTCTCAATCAGGGGCTCTGGACAGGCTGGAACTCTGGATCCTTCTGGTTCAGCCTCTTTGAGTACTGGGGTTCCAGTCACCAGCCACCATGTTCCACCCCCATTTTGACAGGTCTCATTCCACAGTTGAGTTGCTTTGTGGCCTGTAGAGAGGCCGCATATCATAGTGGAAGCATGTTAGAGAGCACACCTGTTTCCTTTATTACCAAGAAGCAAAAGAGAATGGAGAGAGGCCAGGGTCTCCTTCAAGAACCTGCCCCAGTGACTGGAAGAGTTTCCATTAGACCCCGTCTCTCAAAAGTTACATCACTTCCCAATAGCACTGTCCTCAGACTAAGAATTACATACATGGGCATTTGAGACACATTCAAGATCAAATTGTGCTAAAAAAAAATCAAATAAACAAAAAATTGATCTCTCTTAGCGATAAGTGTCTTCTAGGAAGAATCGTTGATACCAGAGTTTGCTGATTGCTACTGAATACAGTGAGATGGCACTGTCTGTAGTTAGATACCCCTGTTGGGTTATTCTGCTATTCATTGGATTCTGTAGAGTTCTGTAGCCTGCCCAGTATTTTTGGTGCTTGATTTTGCAACATGTAAATTTTACTCAGGAGTATGTGTGGTTACATAGCTGATATGCTATAGATAGTGAAATAAATGGTATTAAACTAGGGGAGGGACTAAGGTCAGTTGGTAAAATACTTGTGTAAGAATCGGAACTCCAGGTCTGTCTCTAGCCGCATGAAAAAAGCTGGGTGTTAGTGCTTGTAATTCTACCACTGGCGAGACAGAGTCAGGTGGATCTGTGGGGTCTAACCCCATCTTGGCTCTGTCTTGACCTAGCTAGTGGGATGAACCAAGAAAATAGTGTGTGTCAAGTGCTTACATTTGTATTTGTTACAAGATAGCCACCTAATACCCAGTGTTGCCGGCATGGGGCTCTGTTATTTTGACTTTATTGCTGTTACTATGCTACTGTTGCTACTTTGTATTAAGTTACTTTGGGGAGAAGATGTGGACTCAAGAAACAAAATAACAATCACTCACTCACTACCCAGGAGTAAATCCTGTCCATATTTTAAAATTTAAAGGTTTTTTTTTAGTGAGATTGTGAACATAGGTTTATACATTTAAATAATCTTTCTCCCTCTTTCCCTTTTCTTTTTTCCATTTTATGTAGTCCAGGTTGGTCTCAAAGTCTGTGAGCAGTTAGAGAGTGACCTTGATCTTATCTCTTGCTACCATCTTCCCAAGTGTAGGGTTATAGGCATGAGCCATCATGCTTAACAATATTTCCTAAAAATTGTGTGCACACGTGCATGTGTGCCTGTGAGAATGTGTGTATACACTTGTGCGTGAGCAAGTACAGGCAGGCATGCACACATAGTCTGAATGAAGGCTAGAGGATACCTCTCTGGATTCAGTCCTCTCTTGCCACCTTGTAGGATCCCAGAATCTAACTCATCCTCATGGGCCTGTGCAAGTTCTTTACACTCTTGCCATCCTATAAAACATAGCTTTTATAAAAATAAGATTATAAGCCGGACCGTGGTGGCACATGCCTTTAATCCCAGCACTTGGGAGGCAGAGGCAGGTGGATTTCTGAGTTCGAGGCCAGCCTGGTCTACAGGATGAGTTCCAGGACAGCCAGGGCTATACAGAGAAACCCTGTATCAAAAACAAAAAACAAAACAAAACAACAACAACAAAAAAAAGCAAAGAGAGGTAAACAAAGGCAGGAGGATTAAGAGTTCAAGGCCAGTGTGATCTATATGGCAAGACACTGCCTCAGATAAACCAAAACTGGGGATATAGCTCAGTGGTAGGGCTCTTGCCTGGTATAACTAAGGTCCTGGGCTCAATCCCAGCCTTGCAAAAAATAGACAAGAGAATGACATATGAAGAACCACTATCCATTTCAAGATTTGATAGTTGCATCTGGGTATAGTGGCACATGCCTTTAATCCCCATACTTGGAAGATAGAGGCAGATAGATGTATCTCATGAGTTGGAGGCAAACCTGGTCTACCAGCCCAGCCAAAGCAAT
The DNA here is from genome assembly GCA_019843815.1 of Montemys delectorum. NCBI lineage: Eukaryota > Metazoa > Chordata > Mammalia > Rodentia > Muridae > Montemys > Montemys delectorum. The sequence goes on along the minus strand of JADRCD010215874.1, from coordinate 12,760 downwards.
ATAGTGAGATCCTATCTCAAAAAATGAACAAACAAAAATATTGAATAGTTGTACTAATGAACACTGAAAAAGTAGAGAAGCCATAAATAGATGCATGAACAGCAAATTTGGTGGGAGCTGGGTAGTATGGCATATTGTTATATTGTTCAGGCTGGTCTTGAACTTATAAACTTCTGCCTCTTGAAAACAGATTATTGCCCATGCATTTGACTGATCTTTTAGCCAAGCCACGGCAGTTCAGTGGGAAAGGAGGAAGTCTTGAGAAGATGGTACTAAAGTAAGCTGCTGCCCTTGTGAGCACTTAAGGAGAGAGAGAGAGGGGGAGACAGACAGAAAATGAGTAAGTGAACCTAGATTTAAACTTTACATTTTATCCAAAATGAGCTCAGATTTAATGTAAAACGTACACATTTTAGGAGAAAATTACATTATAACCAAGTAGTACTACTTTTAAAAACTAATATACTCCCCCAAATTAAATTCAGTTTTTAGAAAGCATGAAAGAATACTCATTAGTATACTATTCACAATATAGCTAGGGGTGGGGAAAGGCTGAAACTACCTACTGTCTATTAACTGTTGAATGGGTAAGCAATATGTGACTTACGCATTTAGTGATGTGTTACTCAACAGTAAAACTGAATGGACTTGTGATAACTTAATAGCATTGTTCAGCCTTGAAAACCCTGGATGGAAGAAGCCATTCACAAGTAGACATTGGATGATCTCATTCTTTGAAATGTCTAGGTTAGGCGAATCTGTGGAGACTGGAAGTGGCCTGGTGCGTGTCAGGAAGGAAGTGCTCAGGGAACAGCAAATAAGCATAGGGTTTTCCTTAGGAGTGAGGGAATGTTCTGGAATTTGTGGTAATGGTTGGAGATAGGATGAGTTCAAGGTCAGAGGCACCCTGTCTCTGCTTCAATCACACCCTTATCCTTTCAGTAGGGCCTTCTATCTTCTGAGTCCCCTGGTGTGACTTATCTGGGCTGCTCCTCTCAGGCCTCCTGGGCAGTTCTGTCCTGTGCTAGCATTGTCTTTTTCTTTACATAAACAACTCTGATTTGGGCTTCTAATAACAGGCTCCTTTGGTTTTGCTTATATATATGGTCTTCCCCAAGGGCACCAGCAGAATTGTTTGCTTTTTTGTTGTTGTCTTGCTTTGTTTTCAAAACAGGGTTTCTTTGTGTAATCCTAGCCTTTCTGGAACTTGCTCTGTTAGACTAGGCCAGTCTGGTTTACCTCAGCCCAGTGTATCTGTCTCAGAAATGGAACTCAGGGATCCATCTGCTTCTACATCCTGGATTAAAGGCTTGTGCCACCATGCCCAGCCTTTTTTTTTTTTTTTTTTTAAGTTTTTATGTAACATGGTCTACTTAGGCCTCCAGGGCAAGACTGTCTCTTTAAATTCAGGGAGAAGGGCTGTAGATTTTTATCTGAAGCAACCTGTAACTCTGGAGCAATGTAGGAAAAACAGGTTATTGGTTCAGGTTGGGTACATTTTGCTTTGGAATAGCTTTGCTTTAACATTTCTATTGAGTAATCGAGATGCTATGCATCTCTTCTCCTAGGTTCAGGCAGGGGGACTGCACTGGGAGCTAAAACTTGGGTTTGTTGTGTGAATGATGTCAGTGAGACTTGTCTTGGCTACAGAGTGGCAGGGAATGTTAGCTTTAATGTTTATCTCTTACTGATCTAAGAGCTGTAGTACAGAGGCTAGTCCCTTTCCTGGGTAGCTGATATATGCAGAAGAGAGGCCATAGAAGGAGACAAGGATTAGAAACAGAATATCCGGGAGGGTTTGGTCTTGGGAAACATTTAAGGGAAGAGACTCAGGCAGCTAGTTAAGGGAGCCTGTCTCCAGGGAGCCTCCTGCTAGTGTGTCTCTGACAGGTGTACTTCTTTGTGTTGGCTTTGCCTTAGGAGCTGGAGGGAGGGTAGAGGGTAGAGATGCTGGAGCAAGAAGTTGCTCCCTCAGGGTCTTGGTATGTGCCCCTAGGTTGAACAGGTCCTTTTGCTGGAGACTTCAAGTGGCCTGTCTTTTTAGGGCAAGCCACTTGATAGTGGAGCTGTTGTGAGCACTTTTTTTCTTGTATCAGCAGCACTCATCTGCTGCTTCAGTTCACTCCCAAGAGACCTACAGAGACTTCTTTTTATCCCCTTAGAGAAGGTTCCTAGACTAGAAACTCAATGTGTACCTTAAGCCTAGTGCTTCCAGGATGGTAGAAGGAGTGGTGGCCATTCTTTTTGATTTGTGAAATAGTTACAATTACTCCTTTTGCTTCTGATTTCTGGTTATGGCACTTGAGGAGTCATCCTGATAGCCTGGGTTGTCATCAGGGAGCTTAATCAAGCCCAGACACATGTCTGAGCAAGTTCCCAATAGCACAGACCAAAGAAAAAGCAATGTGGAACAGACGTGAACTTGAACTTTAAACTACTAGAGAACTATACTAAGAAGAGAATTCTAAATGCTTTGACTTTCTGTAAGAATTTTCTATTTTGATGAGTTTAAAATTAGTAGCAAATAGCAAATTAACTTTAAGTTAGGATAAGAAAAAGGACTTATTGGAAGACTATGGGGTGGTTTATAGATTGGAAAAAAAAGTTGATGAGCCAGTCTTCAGAAAGAACGAAAGCCAAAACAGCCTGGGGATGGATCTTGGGAGAAACGATCTCTGTGGGGTGAATATGAACTACTAATAATAGCCAGTTCCTCCTCCATTGTGTTCAGAAGCCAGTGTCCACAGAGTGAGGCCCAGCTGGTATGGCCTGAGTTAGGGTGGTGGACTTTGACTGACAGGCAGACCCTGTGGACCTAGTAGGAGCCTATGAGTTCCACTGGACTGCTGTTCCTTTAAAAGGAGACAGCAGACAGCAGGCAGGAACAGTAGGATTTATCTGCACTTGCTCCTAAGGACCAAGAACAGAGACTGCAAGCTAGTACTCTGCCTTTGAGTAAGTTTAGTATTTCAGGGTTGTAAGCTTTTGGTGTTTTATTTGAGGACAGATCCTACTGAACAGTCTTTATTAGTAATCTGTTCAGGAATGTGTTTTGGGGGTGTATATTTCTTTGCCAAGGTTTTTCTAAGGCTTTCCCTCAGTCTGGCCTGTGCACAGAAGAGGGCGGGGGGGATGTTCAGAACACTCATTTGGCAGAGCAGCTGAAGGTGCCGTCTGTTATATAGGCATGCTTACATATGCCCTTGGGGAGTGGTCTTTTACAAATGCCTACTATGGGGCTCAGATGTGTGGGTCATGGGTAGCATTTGCTGAGCATTTGTAAGGTCCTGGGTTTGATACTAGGCTTCTGAAAAAGCAAAAACAAAACTCCTAATATGGAAAATGGTTGAAAATTGAGAACTCTGGGCTAGATGGGATGTTCTCAGGCTTGCGTGCTTAGACTGAAAGTGATTCGGTATCTGAGAGCCACAGGACCTCACAGCCATGTTGTTTGTGACCCTGTGACCTATGTTGCCGGACATTCAACAGCCACTAAAGATCACTTGCAACAGTGGCTCTAAGTGCATTGTCTCATGCTGTTGAAAATTAAAGAGATGGACTCATGGAATTTGTGAAATAGAAATAAGCTTTATTAAAAATTATTTCAGAAAAGTAAGAAATTGAAGAAATATGAGAAATTAAGGAAAAGTAATAGAAACTCCTGAAAGAAGGAAGGGTTTTCAAGAGAGGAAGAAGCCACTGAACATAGTAGAAGGGCTTTACAGAGCTATGGGGAAGACTAGATGAAGACCAAGGGAACCGCTGTGAGATTGGCTAGTTCTCTGGGCTACTGTGGGTGGTCCACAGGGTCCACAAGTATCCCCCTGGCCCGACCCTGGAGATAGGTATGCAGTCACTGTACACGTGCTGCTCTTAGTCAGGAGTGACTGAAGCCCCTCTCTGTCCATCAGCAGCTCTGTCAGTTACATTGACTGTCCACTTCCTGCTGGTCACTTAGCCTGTGTTCCTACACTCCAACCTCGCAGATTCTTAAGTGCTGTTAGTTAAACTAAGCTGCATGTTCACACTTAGGGGATGGCAGAGTGTTGCTTCTTACCCCAGCCACCATTCGGAGCTGCAGTCTTTCTTGGTTGACTCATGTTTAGCTCCTTGTCTATGGGGTGCTCTAAGGTGATTTCTGGGTAGGAGCTTCTTCTTAGAAGCCATCCTTACTTAAAAATGTATGTGTTTTTATGATTTAGCTGCATTAGAAACAAGACATTTGAGAGGATAATGGTATTTTACATGTATTTCTCAATTGCTTCAGGGGTTGGTGTGGAAAGCTGGCCAGGAGCCCCATCTCTTATCTGTCTAGATTGGTTATCTCATACCCAACTATAAACCACTTACTTAACTTCCTCACTGTTCCAGACCTTGCTATCCTAACCCTTACTTTGCTTTTTAACACTGGCTTCTGTTCTCACTGCAACATAAATGAGGAACTTGCAGTTTTTGCCATGAGCTCCTTTCCCTTAGTACTGCAGAGAGCAGTCACTGAAAAGTACCAAGGTTGTGCGTGTGCATGTGCCTATATTGAGACTCACATCTCTAGACTCTACATATTCTGAAACCAGTCTCTAGCCACATAACTCCCCCTCCCTGTAGCAGTCTTGTTGTATAGAACCAAGTACTGTATTTATTTATTTATTTATTTGTTTTATTTTTATGTGCATTGGCATTTTGTTTGCGTGTATGTCTGTGTGAGGGTCTTGGATCCCCTGGAATTGGAGTGAGCTTCTACATGGGTCCGGGAATTGAACCTGGGTCCTCTGGAAGAGCAGCCAGTGCTCTTAACTGCTGAGCCATCTCTCCAACTCCCAAGTATTTAATGTTACTTACTTTTCTCCTTTCTGGTTAGGTACTTGCAGATGATGTCTATTGTAAGTGGTATCCAGCGTCTTCCCGGCTGATCCATGGTCACTTTCCGGGATGGCAACAAGGTGACTTAGCTGAGGATGACCCTGACTGAAAGGCTTCGTGAGAAGATATCTCAGGCCTTCTACAACCATGGGCTGCTCTGTGCATCCTACCCCATTCCCATCATCCTCTTCACAGGACTCTGCATCTTAGCCTGCTGGTATGTTTTCAGTCTGCCCCTTATGTGGTAGAGCAGTGTACAGTGAAAATAGATTTCACTAACCCTAACTGTGATGGAGCTCTTGGAAGTTGTGCATTTTTATGTAGTGGGGACTTAATAAGGATACTCACTGGAGCTGCACAGTAGAGAGTTCAAAGGCATTTTCTCTTTAGTGTTAGTTAATAGCAAGAGTCTGAGTACTGCAAGGTAATATGTGTTTGTTTGAACAGCAACTTGGATACCATCTACAGGCTGGCTCAAAAGCCTTGCTGCTCTTGTCACTTCTCATGTTCATATACAGCCATCCTCTGATCCTTTGTTACTTCTTGGGCCCCACTGTGTAGCAAGGTCTGTATTAAAAGCCATGGGTACTTGTGTTTCTTGCCTGTCTTTCACAGGCCTCATAGAAGCCTGAAGACTGACTGTGACTTTGTAAAACAAGGGGCTTGATATAAGGTGGCCTCTTGAACCATACAACATTTTCAGCCATGTGAAGAACCCCCTTAATATCATTTTCTATAGAAAAAAATGTATTTTACAGGCTTGGGTGTGGCTCAGTAGTAGAGCTTTGACTGGTGTGCTCAAAGCTCTAGGTTCAATTCCTAGCACGAAAAAGAAAAAGTTTTCCAGATTCACTGTATACAGTGCTGTGCTACAAGTCTAGCTCAAGGCTGACCTCCTACTCTGATCTGTTATAAATGATCCCAGATCCCAGACTTTTCCCTAATTTACAGTAAGAAAGATAACTATCACTCATTGAGAGCTTCCTCCCTGGTGCTAAGTCAGGAATATAATTAAATTTCTCATTTGTCCTCACAATACTTAGGAAACAGTCCAGTTATGTCTTCATTCTACTACGGGGGTAGGAGTTTAGTGGTGGGCGTGGTTCATGCCACTGTTTCTGTTGCCTACCTCTTTTCATTCTGGCTCAGTGTACATTGGTGTTTAAAATCTACCTAACTGTGTTACATATTATAAAATACTTACAATGACACATGCTACATGATGAATTAAGAGTACTGTGAGGAGTGCTGACTATTTAAAAAAAAAAAAAAACGGTGCTGGAGAGATGGCTCAACAGTTAAGAGCACTGACTGTTCTTCCAGAGGTCCTGAGTTCAATTTCCAGCAACCACATGGTGGCTCACAACCATCTGTAATGGGATCTGATGCCCTCTTCAGGTGTATCTAAAAACAGCTATGTACTCACATAAAATAAATAAATAAATCTTTAAGAAAAAATATATATTGTAAAAAAAAAAAACAAGCAAAAAGTCAAAATTCTCTGTTGACTTGACCTCTTTAGTGTTTTACTTCTCTAGGTCTCGGTTAGAGGGTTAGGCAGGCTTTGAGACATACAGTGGTATCAGAACTATATGCAATCTTATAGGGTAAGGCACATTCTCAGACATAGGGTACTGTCTGGACCATATGGAAGGCGAGCTAAACACAGTGGGCTTTCACTGATGAGGTTTTTGGTGAACCTAAAAGTTTGCTGCTGTGACAGGTCCCCAAGCCTGGGGACTACACACTAGGAAGCACTAAGCTATTTGCATTTGTATGTACCTGGAACTCTACAAGGACCAGGCTAGCCTAGAACTCACTGAGATCACCTGCCCCTGCCTCCCTAGTATGGAGATTAAAGGTGTGTGCCAGCACAGGAAGCCCCCCAAAAATATTTTTTGAGGCTGAACTACTTCTGTGGGTTCTTTAGCAGCTTCTCCATTTATATTGCAAGCTACTGGGGTATCTTTAAAAAGTGTCCAGTACATTCTTATTTATTCACTTTGTATGCTTGTGTAGAAGTCAGAAGAAAACTTTGTGTGCGTCGTGTGGGCCTGATAGATGGACTCAAGTCCATCCTGTCAGCGGGTGTCCTGCCCACTGAGCCATCTCCACAGCCTTAACTGAATGCCTTTTGGCATCTTAACACATTTGGCATGAATAGCACACAGGCTGGTACCATCAAAAGGCTAACCAGGTAGACCTTCTTTAAAGCACTAGTATCTCTACTCTGGGAGCACAAATCTGTTTTGAAGTCCAGGGCAATTTCTCACACTGATACTGGAAGGGAAGCTTGAGAATCCGGAGTCGAGTGGACTGCTTAGTGGTCTGCTAGCTTTACAGAGTGACACACTGTCAAGCCTGCAGAACTGTGGTTTCTTTACCTGTAGAGTACAGGACGCACTCTAGGGAGTGGCTTTTGTAGTCATTGTTTCCTGGGTGCTTTACCAGGTAGGGATTTGGAGAGAGTCTGCTTTGTCTGAGCCATCACGTAGAGATGCGCTTTCTTCTTTCCTTTCTCCCTGACAGGAGCTTATTGAGATCTTGGACCTAGGCATACAAACCCCAATATCATTTTCTATTCTGGGAAGTTTTTCTGTTTAAACAACTCCCTTTCTGTCAGAGCCTTGAGGTGCCTAGAGGAAGCAAAGCCTGGATAGCAGCCAGCTTTTAGTAATTGTGTGAGATAATCAGGCTCCATTTAACTGCTGCTCTTTATTCCTTAGATGAGATTTGTTAAAACCCAAAGGATCGAGCACTTACTCTCCCTCCTGAGATCCAGTAGCTACCTGAGATATAGCAATGCAGCTGTGTTTACCCCGTTCATCACCAAGTCCCCTCTAAAAGGCACAGAGTAGGACTCAAAGGGTGGTGACTAATGAGGGCTCACGAATGTACCTTTCTCCATCAGGTTGAAGAATCAGGGCTTGAGAGGCTGTGGATACAGGAGTCAGGCTCCTCAGACAGCACCAGGGGTCTGATTGTCTTCTCTAAGCTGATGCTGAGGCGTCAGTGAGTGAGATCTGAGGATACTCCTTCAAGTAGCCTGAGTGCTGAGCCTTGTAAGTCGGCTTTGGTAAATTCTCTCCTGCCTAATTCCTAAGTGTAGTAACTGTTAACCTCATCCACTGGGAAAAGCTGATGAAACTTGTAGCAAATATACATTATAGCAAAAGTTGTATTTATATTTCCTAGAGGTTAGGCTACTAGGACCCAAGGGGGTGGCTGAGCTCAGAAGTGCGCCCGCAGGCGTGCAGGAGGGTTAGGGTACAGAATGTAGAATTCAGCTCAGAGAGGAAGTTGATATCACGATGGTGTATTAAGCCTCCTGAGGATGACAGTCTTGCAGGAATTTGAGAACAGATTTTGTCCCTTTCCCTCTGCTTTTCCTTTTAGGAGAGTGACTGGTACCTTCAGCTGGGGCTGTATATCTCAGCTGTAGTGGCCTGTACTCAACCATTTTGTCCCTTTCTGTCTACACCTCAGGATGTTCTATGATTACCTTTGCAGTCACACAATGGGCTGTTTAACAGCTTGCCACTTTGTCTGCTTACACATTTATATGTTCTTTTCACAATAAGAAAAGAAAATCAGAGTAACTTAAACCTGTCTGTGGTTATGGTTAGGTCAGCCAGAGTGGCTGAGCTCAAAGTTTCAAAGTACCCCGACCCCTTCTCTAAACCTGGACTCTGGAGGCTCAGAGGCCAGCTCCTTAGACCATTCCAGGACACGGCCCAGTTCAACAAGCAAGAACCTCCTCTTCTTCTGGTCTTACAGACGCTGTTAAAAAAACAACAACAACAACAACAACAACAAAACAAACAAAACCAAAAAACAGCAACAACAATTCCCCAAAGCCTGCAGGAAATCACTGCCGGCTTTATCGTTCACAGGTCACTCAGGAAGAAAGGCAAAGTAGGAGGAAACCTTTGAGGCTTTGCTACCCCACTCTCCCAGCCTGGGAGGCGGGAGAGTGTGTGAGCTGGGTTTGGAGTCACTCTTGTAGTCACAGTGCTTAGGAGGCAGAGGTAGGTAGATCAAGGCCAGCCTGCTCTGCATAGCAAGCTCCAGGCCACCCAGACCTGTCTCATAAACAAAAACACATGGCTGGAGAGATGGCTCAGCACTTAAGAGCACTTGCTGCTCTTCTAGGGGACCCAGGTTTGATTCCCATTACTCACATGACTGCTCACAACCATCTGTGACTCCAGGTGCAGGGACTCTTCTGGCTTATTCTGTGAGCACTAGGCACTCAAGCACTGCACAGACATACATGCAGGCAAACACCTGTACAAAAATAATGAATTTTAACTACTTTTCAAAATTAGATGGCTAAGCACTGGTGCCACACAACCGTAATCCCAGCACTTGGGAGGCAGAGTAGCTGGTGGCTGAGACCTGACGCTGGGAGGAGGGGAGAGGCTTGAGCTTACCTCAAGGCCACAGTGTACCTCACAGTTTTCCCTGCTTTCTTTTTTAAAAACAGAAGTTGTAGGTTGGGCTTCCTCTGGAAAGCCTTTGAGCTTGAATAACTTATATACAAGTTGCAATGAGCACAAGACAGGGGCAGGGGATCCAGGGAAGACTTAGCACCCTGAGCAGCTGGGGGGGGGGCACTGTAACAGCAGGGGGAGCACTGTAACAGTGGGGGGCACTGTAAACAACAGGCCTCACAGCACCCCACCTAGGGTTCTCCATTCCATAAAGGGTCATAAAGGGTCACATTGGAAATATTTTAAGCTTTTTACTACACCTGTTTGTTATATTACCTTGGTGTGTGCTATCACTGTACAGTTAAATAATTTTTAAGGCAAAAAGTTAGTAATGGAAGAATTAAGGAACAAAAACCAAGTAATATTATAGAAAATAAATAATGAAATGGCTAAGGATATCCTTTATGAGTAATCTTGTTAAATGAAATCAATTAAGCTTTCTTATTAAAAGAAAGACTGGGGATTGGAGAGATGACTCAGTGGTTAAGAGCACTGGCTGTAGCCGGGCCATGGTGGTGGCACACGACTTTAATCCCAGCAACTGGGAGGCAGAGGCAGGCGAATTTCTGAGTTCAAGGCCAGCCTGGTCTACAGAGTGAGTTCTAGGACAGCCAGGGCTATACAGAGAAACCCTGTCTTGAAAATCCAAACAAACAAACAAACAAACAAACAAACAAAAAAAGAGCACTGGCTGTTCTTCTAGAAGATGTAGGTTCAATTTCCAGCACTCACCTGTGGTGCACAGAAATACAAGCAAATGTATGTTCAGGCAAACATTCATACATAAAATAAAAATAAATAAAATCTTGAAAATTTTAAAATAAAGGTAAATTACCTTATGGATAGGTACTATAGTTTAAATATAAGATCACAAAGAGACAGAAAATGCTATGCTAGAGATATTATACGCAAATAGTAACTAAAGGAGATACAGAAGGGCTTTACTATTATCATACAATAAACTTCAAAGTTATAAAAGGCAAGGGACATAAAAGTGATAAAAGTGAAAAGGGATCTAAAAGGAGGATATAATAGCAGTAAGCGTGCACAGCTGGCCACAGAGTCCCCAGACAGGCTGGAGACAGTAGATTTCAGTCTACCTCAGTAATGGATAATGACATCCAGACCGGAGCCAGGCATGTGCATGCCTGTAATCCCAAAACTTAAAAGGTAAGATAGGAAGATCAAGAGTTTAAGGCAGCCTCAACTGTGTAATAAGTTTAAGGCTAGCCTAGGCTACATGAGATTTACCTCAAAATAGACAAACAAAAAACTTCAAAACACAAAAAGCAACAACCAGCTAAGGTCACTAAGGAAACAGGCTCAACACAATTGTTAGAGCAATAACATAAACAGAGCACTCCACCCAGCAGCGAGAGCTCACCTGTCACTGCAGGCGGCAGGCTGCAGAGGTTACAAGCAAAAGTCCCCTTTTGATTACCGTGGAAATAAGCCAAAATAAGGTCAGCAACAGAAAGAAAACGGGAAAATTCACAGATCTATAAAAAGTAAAACCATTGAGTCGAAGAAATGAGAAGTTAAAGAATACCTTGAGATGATGGAAATAAAATTACAGCACACTGCCAAAACAAAAACAGAGGCTTAAAAACTTACTAGATACCTGAGGGTGCTGGCGCACACCTTTAACCCCAGCACTCGGGTGGGAGTGGCAGGTAGATCTCTCTGAGTTTGAGGCCAGCCTGGTCTACAGAATGAGTCCCAGGACAGCCACAGCTACACGGAGAAACCCTGTCTCAAAAATGCAGAAAAAAAATTTACAACACACCAAAATACAACATAGTGTAAGCAGGTCTTTCTCGGGTCTCAGTTCTTCCCTGGGTGGCCCTGTCACCTACAATGTAGGGAAATGCCTAGAGCTGAGCTGAAAGGAAACAGCGTCTGGAAAACCTGTTTCTGGGCACCCGCAGGCAGGGCAGAGCATGTGCTAACACTCAGAAGATAATGAAATGTGTCACTCAGGCCAGAGACACGGGCACTGAGGCGTCCTGACTGCTGGGGTGCCCAGGAGAAACTAACAGATGGACAGACTAACTGGCTAAGGTGCCTCTGGAAGGATGGCCCTTAAGTCTGAGGTGACCATGAAATTGGTGACCTAAAGGACTGTGGTGGTTAGGTGACAGACAGGCACAAATGATGAATGTAGAAATCAAATTAACAGGAAGCTGTCAGGGAAGTCTGTAACATGGAGTAACCTGGCCCTGGTTCTCAGCTCTGCACAAACCCTCGGGTGTGGCTTGAGGTCTTCCCTACTTCCTGAGTGAGTCTCCTTCCCTCTTGCTTAATGCAGTCTAGAGCCCACCTGGCCTGTTTTTGCTCTCCGACTGCAATGTAATTTTTGAGAGCAGAGATCTTGTCTGTCTTGTGCATCTCTGGGCCTTGCACAACGTCTGGCCCTGAGTTCACGCTCAAATATTTGTTGAAAGAATGACTACTGAGAAAACAACCAGGCTGTTGCCGATTAGTGGTGACACAAATGCCAGGTCTCCGTAGTCAGGAATCCATGTCCAGAAAGGAGGCAGAAGCAAACGTCCATATTTCTCTGCCAAGGAAACTGGACTCTTGCACACCCCTAGGTTAGACATGTCTTGGATTGTGGGATAGCAGCTAGAGAGGAAAGCAGACCTTCATGTCCCAAAGATGCTTTCCTCGCTTTTAGCCTCTTTGACGTAGGTCATTCTGTGTATCCTAAGCTTTCCTGGAACTTACTATGTGGCCTAGGCTGGCCTCAAACTTATGATCTTCTTGCTTCCTACTGCTTCCCAAGTACTGGGATTACAAGCATGTAATCAACACCAAATATGCTTTCTTTCTTTTGTTTTTAAAGGTTGATTTATTTATTTATTTATTTAATGTATGTGAGTACACTGTAGCTGTACTGATGGTTGTGAGCCATCATGTGGTTGCTGGAAATTTGAATTCAGGACCTCTGCTTGCTCCAGTCGACCCTGTTCACTTTGGTCTAAAGATTTATTATTATATCTAAGTACACTGTAGCTGTCTTCAAACACACCAGGAGAGGGTGTCAGATCTCATTACAGATGGTTGTGAGCCACCATGTGGTTGCTGGGATTTGAACTCAGGAAGAGCAGTCAGTGCTCTTAACCACTGAGCCATCTCTCCAGCTCCCCAAATATGCTTTCATTTTGTCTTTGTTTATAGTTCCATTTAAATACTGTATCATTTTGATACTCACTACTTGGTTTGGGATTGGTTGGTAGCTGAATGATAACTTAATTGTTCTTTGTCTGTGGTCCGCGCTATTTTCCCACCGGCAGGAATACACGGACACACACACACACAGGATCCTTCTGCAGCAAACCTTTATTACCATGTGGCGAGGAGAGGGCGAGCCCTGGAGAATGCACTGTTTCTATACACCCTGGAGC
>JADRCD010215873.1:17953-40512 GCA_019843815.1 Montemys delectorum | reverse complement strand
TTCCTTTTGATTCATAGACACAGGACAAGAGATGTGGAGAAGTGCTTTCCTGGCACCTGCCTGTGGTTACTCACTAGGGTGGATGTTTAACAGGACCAGATGCACGGCACTAATGCTGTTCTCATCCCGAGGCCCCAACACATTTTTATACCTTTAAGCCTCAATTAACTCGCCTGGATATGCAATGGTCGTTCTTGTCCTGTGTTTTACTTACAAAGCGTTAAGCACAGCGTCAGCTGCTGCTGTCTTTCTATCGCTAAGTACTCAGTAGATATCTAAATCCGACCTCTCCTTGTCCTGCCTCACAGTGTTGACACTCGGATAAGGCAGGCAGTAGATACTGGGCACTTGCAAGGAGATTGCAAGGAGACACTGTCGTTAGGTCAACTGCTAAACTTGAAAGGAATACTGGGTGTGTGTGGAAGGATTGCAGGCTTTTGAGAGGACCGGGAAGGAGGGAGGGAGGATTAAGGAGCCCTGTGAAGCTAAAATAGTCTTGGAACAAATGAAATGAAGACCTTGCTCCTCCTGGAAGGTGACGCTCTCTGGCAAGTATTTCCCACACTAATGGGGCTGTGGTAACTGCTGTGCACTGGAGCAGCTCCTCCCTTTAGAAGCTGAAGGGGAGGGAGAAGGAGTGTAACCTGAGACCTGGCTCCAGTGTCCTGAACCGATGTCTGTGGACGTAGTACTAGCCTTCAGCAAGGCAGACAAGCTGGGGCTGGGCTTTGTGTCTGATGCCCGAGTCCTCCTTCTCTGACCTGGGAAAGACACATAGCAGCGCAGGCTGCTATGCCCCTAACTGTGAACTGCCTTTCTTAATTACTTCCCCTAGTCCTGAGAGGAGCCCAGCTTTTCACTGTTCCCCACAACCCCCACCCCACACCAACACCTTATTTGGCATTCTGGGTGTTGGTGGCCAGGGTCTGCAGCCGTGTTCTGTTGCTATCAATATAACAGTATTTTGCAAACTCTGCTTCCTTCCTAGGCATCCTGCTAGGTGCAGAAAAAGCACAAAGCCCTTTGCTAAAGACAGCACGCACTCTGCTACTACTGTTCAGCTGCTGGTGAACAGGAGGGGGTTCAATAGTAAAGGGGCTTGCTGTGCATGTCTTTAGATCCCCAGAACCCATGTAAAAGCTTGTGTCCCTATCAACCCCTCCACCCCAGAACCCACATAAAGGTGGAAGGAGAAAAACAACCCACAAAGTTGTTCATGACACACATGCAGCTCCATCATGTGCACGTGCGCAAAATTGAAAACAAATAATTACGGTGATCTAGGCATGGCCATTCATGCCCTTAATCCCCAGCACTCAGGAGGCAGAGGCAGGTAGACCTCTGTGAGGCCAGCCTGATCAACTAAGTGAGTTCTAGGACAGTCACTGATATATAGTGAGATTCTGTCTCAAAAATGAAACAAAAAATGAATAACAACAACAAAAAATCCAGAAGGAACTGTAGTATCATACCAGTGTTGTTATTGTTATTTTGTTGTTCTGACGTCATCATCTCAGATAGTCCAGGCTGGCCTCAAGCTTGCTATGTAGCTTAGGATGATCTTGAACTCTTTGTTGGTAGACAGGGTCCACTGTACAGCTCTGTCTGGCATGGAACTTGCTATGTAGTGGATCAGGCTAGCCCTGGAACTCACAGAGATACATCTAAAGGCCTGTGACATAGCTAATCTTGAGCTTCTGATTTTTCTGGCACTGATGAAATTACAGAAGTGCATTGCCAGGCTGGCGAGATGGCTCAGCAGGTAAGAGCACTGACGCCTCTTCCTGAGTTCGGATCCCAGCAACCACATGTTGGCTCACAACCACCCGCAATGAGATCTGACGCCCTTTTGTGGTGCATCTGAAGACAGCTACAGTGAATTACGCCAGAGCAAGCAGGGCTGGCAGAGGTCCTGAGTTCAATTCCCAGCAACCGCACACATGATAGCTCACGGCCATCTGTGCAGCTACAGTGTACTCATATACACAAAATAAATAAAATAAATCTTTAAAAAAGAAAAAGAAGAAGAAGAAGTGCATTACCGTGTCTTGTGCACCACCACATCTGCCTTTACTTAGTGCTGGAGGTAGAACACAGGGCTTCATGCATGTTGGGCAAGCACTCTACTGACTGAAATATATCCCAGGTGCCCACATTAGTGCTTTGGAAAGAGACAGAGAGGTCCATAGCATGGATTGAGTGGCCTTGCTGATTGTGTCCTTGGATAGTCCCTCTCTACACTGAATCAGGATTCAAGCATCAAGAGAGGAGATGCAGTGAGCAAGGTAGTGTTTGACTGTTAAAGCTAGGCCTAGAGGCATTGAACCGTCTTCTCTGGTCTCCTGGATAAGCAGTTGGGAAAGCCAGTTAACCATGTTCTGAGAACCCCACAGGCGCCTCCTGGAGAGGAGCCAACTTGCCAACCAGGGTGGGTAAGCCAGCGACTTGTGATACAACATCAACTGGAGATGGGGCAGAAAGGAGGTGTTATGTGAGAAGCTAACAATTACTGCAGCAGTGCTCATCACCCAGTCCTCCTCAGGACTGACATGGGTGGTCTAGTAGGTATGAACATGTCCCTGGGACATCCCTGATAGGCACCGAGACGCTCAGCAAACCCAGAGTTCCCATACCTTATCTTTGTACGTGGTTGCTGCTGGCAAGAGAGGCTGAAAAGCCTGGCTTTCTGAGTCCAGGGCAAGACAATGGTAAAGTCAAGGCCAAGGTAATGGAGCCAGGAGCAAGGCAGTGGCAGAGTTAACAGTGATCATGGTAGGTGAGTCATGCTGTCGGGAGCTTGAGATGGCTGCTGGCTGGTTACATTACATCCATAGTTACGAGGCAGAGATGAACGCTGGTGTTCAGCTCTCTTCCTCCTTTTTATTTAGTTCAGGGCTCCAGCCTAGAGAACGGAGCTGCCCACATTTGTGGTAAGTCTTCCCACCCACCGCAACTTAAGATAATCTCTCCTAGGCATGCGCAGCGACTCACCTAGTCTAGATAATCCTACAGGTGTGCCTGGAAAGCTTGTCTTCTATTTGATTCTGGATCCTGTGAGGCTGACAATATTAGCCACCGAAGCCACCATCCTCCCTCCTGAGCCCTGTTTGAGCAGTTGGCTGAAGAGCCACCACCCATCACACAAGGCTTTTAAAAGCATTCCTTAGGCGCCTTCTGGCTAATGTGAGCCATGCGGTAGCATCTCACTTGACTGCCCGAACCCACTCTGTGGCCAAGACGTAATGGGAAGCCTTCAGCTCCGGTTCTCACCGACTGCTAGAGATTTGGGGAGTGGAATGCAGCAGGCCCATTATCCCTCTCTTCTGTCTCAGGCAGGATCTCAGACCTCTTTGCAGATGCCAAGCCTACACTGCTACGTTCCCCTTGTAAACCTCAACATAATCTCAGATCACCTAGGCCCAGTTCATCATTCTCCACCACTATCTGTCTCCTCCTGGTGTAGTGTCTCCCTTTCCTGCCATAGACTCCCTGGTCCTTCACTGGACTCACTCACTTCTAAACATCCCCAACTCTTCTTTTCCCCCCAACTCGGCTCTCCAATCTACTTGGAATAATGCTTGACTTAGTACAGGGCTCTTTGGTTAGGAGAACATTTCTCCCCCCCCCCCCCCCCCCCGTCTCTTTCGCCTCATATAGTCATGTAGTCCAGGCTATCCTCATTGCCAAAGAATATCTTGAACTTCTGTTTCTTCTGCTTCTACCTCCCAAGTGCTGGGATTATAGGTATATGCTACCATGCTCAGTTTATACAGTTATGGGGATTGAATCCAGAGCTTTGTGTATGCAACACAAGTACTCTAATGACTGGGCTATAGCCTCTGTCTCTTTAGAGCTTTTTTGAATGCATAATTTAATTTTGGCTTTGGTGATCACTTCTGATAGAGGCTGAGTAACCCTGCAGGTGTGTATATGGCATCCTACAGGTGAGGTACAGTCATAAGGCTCACAGAGGTCAACTGTCTTTCCCAGATTCATCCATGGCTCAGTCTAGAATTCATATCTGCTGGTCCTAACTCCACCTTGCCCTTCTAGGTTAGACTGAGATTTAGAATCTTGTTCTAAAGGTGTGTGGGAGACAGAGCATACCAACTGAGGGCTCAGGATGCTCAAGCAATATGGGGCTAGGAAAGGTGGCATTCCTAAGAACCTGATGGTCTTTGCAGACCTGCTAAGGGCTGAGAAATCCTCTTCAGGATGCCAGCCCCGGCCATGACATGTAAAACCAGATGCTGTGGGTAACACACGCCATCCGAAACAGAATGTTTCCAGCTCCCAAGCCTTCTGCAGATCCCATTTTCTTTCCACACTAGACGCAGGGGCCTGGGGGCCCTGTATCACTCAGCACATCAAAGGCATCCCCAGGTTTCCCTGCACCACTCTCAGAGGCTCTTAACCAGCCTTTGACAATAAAATCACTTTTAAATAAAAACCAAGACTCAATATTGGACAGAAAGGGATTAACAGGATCAGCCGGGGATGACATCATGCTATTTTTGTTGGCGTGCTCCCAGCCCCAGTATGAGGAACCTGGGTGTGGAGAGGGAGGATACATATTTCTTTTCTTTACAACTGACCCAGT
This sequence comes from Montemys delectorum, assembly GCA_019843815.1. Lineage (NCBI taxonomy): Eukaryota > Metazoa > Chordata > Mammalia > Rodentia > Muridae > Montemys > Montemys delectorum. The sequence goes on along the minus strand of JADRCD010215873.1, from coordinate 35,912 downwards.
GTTCTAAATCTAGGTCTAGAAAACCCAGGGAGCTGGAGGAGGCAGGCAGTGCTGAGGGGCACTCCTTCAGCAAGGCCCAGACATAATGCCACCTGAGAGGCATACTGTGAGGATGCTGGGCATTAGAGGACAGCCAGACAAAAACTGACTCCTCTTTCTGGCCTCTCTGACAGAGGCAAGGGAAAGGTCCTTTTGGGTGACCAGGCTCTGAGCTTGGGGAAAGGTGACCTCCCAAGAGGGTAGACATTCTGAGACAACCAGCAGAGACGAAGCAGCCCAAGAGAGGCTGGCCTCAGTGCTGTCACACCCAGGTCTCTGGGCACTGGCCACCATGACAAGCCAGAATGAAGGCTGATGGCCTTAAGACACCTGCTCCAGTGGTTTCCCAAGCAAGGCTTTTGTAAGTTAAGGAACTCGCTTCTAAACACTGGGGCTGGGGAAATGACTCTGCTGTAAAGTGCTTGCAAGGAGGACCTGAGTTCCATTCCTAGAAAACACACAAAAAGGCCAGGCATTATGTCATGCTCTTCTATCCCAAGCAGTGGAGAGGCTGAGATAGGTGGGGCTCTGGGGTTCACTGACTAACCAGCCTAGTGGACTTAACAAGATCCCGGTGAGGCTCGGTCCCAAGAAATAAGGTGAACAGTGCTTGAGGGTCATATCTGAGGTTGACATCTGGCCACCATATGCACTCCTTCCTGCCCCCATCTCTCCTTTACCCCTTGCCCACCGTAGGATTGCAACCATACATTGTATATAGCAAACCAGAGGAAGTGGATCTAGGAGACCCAGAATCCTCTGGCTGGGCTTCTCTTAGTCTGGCTTGTTGCTCATCCAGACAGTTGCTCAACTACCTTCTCCCTCCAATCCCTGACATGACCACTGGAATTCTGGGGTCCGTGAGGAGTAAGGAAGTGAGAAAGCCCAAGTCTTACAAGCTGGAGTCACTGGTACCTGTAGGGATTCCTTGTTGGCTCTTTGCTGCATTTATGCTGCCTCTATGATCTGAGTACTATTAAATGTTGATATAGAAATATCTCTCTGCCCTGTGTCACAGCCGTCAGTGTTGCATTTAGGCTCAGCAAGCCTGAAGCAAAAAAGAGAAAAAGCTTTAAAAATCCTCAAAAACCTTAAAGAAGAAGAGATGAAAGAAATATATTCTCCCCAAAATAGCAGTTAATATTGGGAAAGAGTCTATCAGTCCATCCATCCATCCATCCATCCATCCACCCACCCAAGGGTCCCCTGTATCCCAGGCTGGCCTTTAAGTGGCTATACCAGTCCTTAAACATCAGTTCTCCTGCCTCTCCTTCTATTGAATCAGGAAATGTATCACCACACCTGGTTTGTACAGTGCTAGAATAAAATCCAGTACTTTATGTGTGTTAAGTAAACTCTACCAGCTGAATAACACCCCCCCTTCAGCCCCAAGATCATCTTTTCTTAGTAATTTTTTATTTTTTTTGAGATTTCATAGCCATAGGAGATTTGGGTTCGCATGGTTGCCAAGAATAGGTGGTGTGCTTTCTCTTTTAAATCTAAACCTCCTTATTTCTCAAAGGTTCTAAGGATACTCATATCTGTCAGAACACAGTCCAAAGATGGAGTCTCGTGAGAATTCTGAGTGCTGGTGAGAAAACAAGAGTCTTGTGACCTTGGTTTCTTCAAAACAAGGAATTGTTCTTGGAATATGTTTTCATATTTCCTCCCAGGAGTAGTGGATCGGAGTGAGTTCAGCCATTGTTATTCATATGCCTCCGTGGAAAAAACATGCTTTGGCCACATGTAGCTTGTCCTTGTGATTGAAACTTTACACAGGTGATGCCTCTTAACCCTTCAAGTATTGTCTGATGCTCTGAATACAGTTGGCTATCGAATGAGACTTTAGTCTGCCTCATTTTTAGGCCCCACTCTTTCTGTTTCACAACTGGAGCTGTAAATAATCCCTACAGGGTGTTCCTATGGAAGCTCGCACACAGAGCAGCTAGTAGGCAAGTGGGAGAACTTCTGTTTGCCCTTCTGTGTCCTGTAGGGAAGGAAGGAGGTTGAGTATGGCTTCTTCCCTGCTGGTCTCTTGGTTCACACTGCCTTTCACACTAGCTCATATCCCTCTGTCTGGATCACACTGCCTCTCCCCTAGCTCAATGAGGTACTGTCTCTCTTTCCATATCTACCCTGGGTTAGGCACTCACTTGCATGGTTTGTTAATTTTTCCTTTGCACTTATTTTACTCCATTCACATGACTTGAGTTTCCCTCCTAGAACCTGACTGACAGGCTTAATATAATGTTTGGCCTGTGGTTGGTGCTTGGTAAATGGAAATAGCTGCTACAGTGAAGGAATCTCTTTGCCTTGTTCAATAAATACCTGGGCATATTAGTCAACAGGACCCATAGAGTCAGAAGGTACAGAGGTTAGTTTATTAAACCAACATAAAAATTGTGTCATTCACGTTTGTTTGCTTGCTTGCTTGTTTGTTTGTTTTTGATGTTGCCCCTTCTGGGTGGCAGTCAGCAAGATCTCTTGGGATTAAGGGCTAAAGACATGGCTCAGTGCTTTACAGCACTGGTTGCTCTTCCAGAGGATCTGGGTTCAATACCCATCAACCACATGGTGGCTCACAACCATCCCTAACTCTAATTCCAAGGGATCTGACACCCTCTTCTGGCCTCTCCCCTCCACTTCTGAGCTCTGTAGGCGCGGAGTGGTGGTGGTGGTGGGGCACATACATGGAGCACATACATGCCTGCAAGTAGAACACTCATATAAAATACAACACATAAATCTTTAAAATTTTTCTGAAGATGTAAGGATTAACCTCTTGCCTGCTGGCTTCCTTAAAGATGTTTCCTATCTCATGCTAACAAGCAAACTCACTAGCCACAGGAGGGCTGAGAGTGAGAGCTCTCTCCTGGAACGGAGCCAGAAGTCAGGACCACAAAAGGTAAGTCCTAACTGCTCCCCCAAGCAATGCCTTCTGGGAAGGCATACAGAGTTAGTGGCACTATTGAGATGGGCCCCTTCTCTGGATCTGACATGGGCGTGAAACCATTTTGTCACATATATAAGGCTGCCTCTTTCTGGGACTTAGTGCTCCTTTGTGAACTGAAATGGTCAATGTATTTGTTTCCTAGAATGACAAAACAAGTTATCGCCAACTGTGTTGGGGGGGTGCCCTCTTCACTCACAGGAAGCTAGGAGGCCAAAGTCTAGCAACACCACCCCACCCCAGCCCTACTCCTCACCCGCACCCCTTATCCCTAGCCCTACTCCTCACCCCCAGTCCCACCCCTTACCCCCACCCCACCCCAGCCCCGCCCCTCACCCTGTGCGCCAGCCTTCTTGGCTTGGTTAGCTTTCCCCTGATGGCTGCCTCCATCTTCTTTGGCTTTCTTGGTTGTCTGACTCTCAATTGCCCTTCTTGCTCTTTTTCTCTCTCCCTATACCTCAACTCCACAGTGGCATCTAACATCCTAAGGGCCACTCCAACACCTCCCCCTCCTTACAAGCCTTACTTCTAGAATCTTCTAAACAGGAGCCAATAGATTCTTTAAGAGTTACTTGCCTTCCTCCCTAGGATTAGCAGACCACCAACACCACCACCACCACCACCACCACCACCACCACCATCATTATCATCATCCTTGATCTCCAGGGATGTGGAACTTCCCCAAGAATCTCATACTGAGAGAAGAAAAGGTCTAAGCCTGTGCCAGCCAGAATCTATGTCTTGAAGGAATATCATGCAGATTTGATATCATACAACTTGTTAGGCTGCCTTGTAAGAGAGACTGGAATCAAGACAGTGATGGGCCAGTGACACACTTCACACCACATTTGACTATGGCTGCTTACTGTTACCTACTATTTAAACCTGAATCTCACATGAAGACCCCAAAGATGGGCCAGTGAGATGGCTAACATGTAAAGTGGCTGATCCCAAGCCTGAAGACCTGCGTTTGATTCCTGGGCCCCACATGGTAGAAGGAGAGAACCAACTCACACAAGATGTACTCGGACACCACACATGTGCTATGGTGCATCCTCATCCCAAATAAAGTTTTAAAAATGTAATTTAAAAAAAAGACCCAACAGGCATGGTATGCACACCTTTAATCCTAGCACTGGGGAGGCAGAGGCAGGCTGATCTCTGAGTTCCAGGCCAGTCTGATCTACAAATTAAATTCCAAAAGTGGACATGGGAGAGATGTCACTAGACCTGTTTGGTCTTTCCAATGAGGTCACTTGAATAAATCGTTTTCTGCTTTTCATTATTGTGTCTTTAACTGGCTTATTGAGGACAAGAGGCCACTCCTGGTTTATTAGGACTGTCAAGCCTCAGGCTATGACCCTAATTCTGGGAACAGATCCAGTCTACTGTGGGTGCCATGGGAAGGTTATACTTAAAATTCTAAGAAGATAATTTCTGAGATAATGACTTGAAGACAGAAAACGTTTTCTGCTTTCCTTATGCCATTCACCACAGCAAACATTTTGGCAGCAATCTAGGATTCCAGCAGGTTTCATAAGCCTTGGTGGCTCTCTTCTTAGGGAATGTAACACAACTGTTAAAGCAATGGTGGCCTCTCTATGGAGATAGGGGAAAGAAATAGGATGCCCATAAATGAATATCAAATATATAGGATAATCAATATTACTTAAAATATGCATAAAGACTTGCCAGATGGCCAGGGTAATGACTCAAGTGGCAGACCGATTGCTTAGCATAACGTCCTGGGTTTGGCCCCCAGAACCCATACATGCTGATCTTATTGCTGCGTACCTGCAATGCTAGCTTGTGGAGGTAGAGACAGGCAGATTAAGAGTTCAAGGCTACCTTTGACTGTGTGATAAGTTTGAGAACTAGGTTGAGCTAAAAGCCTTTATCTTAAAACAAATAAAATTCCAATCCCCATTGTTAAGTTAAAGGTTGGCAAAGGATTTGAGGGAGTTAGGCTATGAATGGCTTTTTTTCTTTTCTTTTTCTTTTTTTAAAGATTTATTTTACTTATTTTATGTGTATGAGTACATTGTAGCTGTACAGATGGCCGTGAGCCATCATGTGTGGCTGCTGGGAATTGAACTCAGACCTCTGCCAGCCCGGCTTGTTCCGGAGTAATACACTGTAGCTGTCTTCAGACGCACCAGAAGAGGGTGCCAGATCTCATCATGGATGGTTATGAGCCACCATGTGGTTGCTGGGATCCTAACTCAGGACCTTCGGAAGAGCAGTCAGTGCTCTTACCTGATGAGCCATCTCGCCAGCCCCGAATGGCTTTTTTTCTATCATTTCTAACTCTTCCTTCTTCTTACATTTCTCTCTCTCTCTCTCTCTCTCTCTCTCTCTCTCTCTCTCTCTCTCAATGTTCATTGGTGTTTTGCTTGCACGTTTGTCTGTGTGAAAGTGTCAGATCCCCTGAAACTGGAGTTACAGACAGTTGTGAGCTGCCATGTGGGTGCTGGGAATTGAACCTGAGTCCTCTGGAAGCAGCCAGTGCTCCCAACCTCTGAGCCATCATCTCTCCAAACCCTCATTTCAAATTTTAAATGTGAGCTTTGGGATGGAGAGATGGCTCAGCAGTTAAGGGCACTTGTTGCTCTTACAGAGGACCCAGGATTAATTCCCAGCACCACATAAGTGGTTATAACCATATCCACCCATAACTCCATTCCAGGGGATCCAGTGCTTTCTAATAACCTCTGAGAGCACCAGGCATGCACAGGGTACACATACATACACACAGGCAAAACATTCATGCACATAAAAGAAAATAAATCTAAAAATAGTTTTAAAAAAATGAGGGCATAGGGCTGGGAAGATGACTCAGTGGGTAAGAACACTGACTGCTTTTCTGAAGGTCCTGAGTTCAAATCCCAGCTCACAACCACCCGTAATGAGATCTAACGCCCCCTTCTGGTGCGTCTGAAGACAGCTACAGTGTACTTATGTATAATAATAAATAAATCTAAATAAATCTTTGGGCCTGGGGGAGCGAGTGAGGCTGACCAGAGCAAGCAGACCTCCAAAAAAAAAAAAAAAAAAAAAAAAAATGAAGGCATAAAGGTTAGGAGGTGAAGCCTTTGATAAGATACCGATGTCTCTATACCCATTTTCTGAACAAGGATGAAGCAAAGTCTCAAAAAAAAAAAAAAAAGAACCCAAAAAACAAACAAAAAACACCCCCAAACCCAGCAACAGGTGTGTGTGTGTGTGTGTGTGTGTGTGTGTGTGTGTGTATGTATGTGCATATAAAGGATGGTGCCTAGGAGCATCAGAGAAGATGGGCAGAGAGTTCCTAGACTCAAGGCACGCATATACAAACAGCCCCTAAAGTTCCTGGTACAGCTTACAGGCTTCTGCCATGGGACAGCTCAAGGATACATTGTCCTCTAAGAGGAAAGTCCCAGCTCATATCTCAAATTGCTGCCCAGAGCCTGGGGATAGAGAGAGACATCCCAAGGGTGGAGAAGCCTCCTTCTGGCCTCTGCTGACAGCTCTTAGGGTGACGTGAGCTAATGAGAACTGGCTATTCACTGAGTCTACAGTGCCCTTCTGCAAATGGGGATTTGTTCTGTGAACATTACCTTACTTAATGCTCACACCCTCCCTGGGGGAGGGGGGCGGGGGGGGGAAGGGCTCTAGCCTCCCCTCCAGAGAGGAGGAAGCAGATCCAGAGAGGTTCCGTAGCCCGCGAGGCCACACAGTTGGGACTCACACACACTAAGGTTTAGCTAACTCCAGTACCTTTCCTCCATGTAACCGAGTCTGCAGCAACTCTCCACAGAGGGTCACAGACGCGATCCCTACTCATCCACTTTGTTCTGGTAAAGCACCTGTGCGCGCGCGTGTGTGCACACGTACGCGTGTTTGCACAAATCACAAGTGCTGCCTGCACTGTTTCAAGTTCGTCTTGGTCTTTTGGGGGCTGACATGCATGTTCAGCTAGGGAGACATTTAGGATCACAGACCTACCTTCTGGACTGCTCTTATACACATAAGCACATGGAACAGGCAGTGTCTTAATCCCAGGGCTTGCGTGTGTGTCGGCGTGCTCACCAGTGAGGACGCATGTAGAAGCCAGAGGTTGATGTCAAGTATCTTCCAATTGCTCTCTATTTTTAGAGACAGATTCTCTCCCTGAACCTGGAGCTTATCATTTCTCCTAGACCGGCAAGTCCCTAGGATCTCCCTGTCCCTTCCCCGTAGCGCTGAGGTTACAGGGTGTGCCACCACACCACCATTTTTATGTGGATGCCGGTCGTGGGTTCTAACTCAGCAGGCAGCAATTTACCCGCTGAGCTCTCCATCTAGTCCCTAAACTGTCATGTTGATGCCTCCCTATTAATAGGAAAACATATGGTTAGCAACCCCACTCCCCCATCTTATTTATCAGCTTTCCGCCTGGAGCACATACCTGTGGTTAAATTATTAACCCCTGCAACAGGCTAGAAATGATGACAGCTGAAATCCCCAAGCAGAACACACACACTCCTTCACACCAGAACAGTTTGCTTGAAAATGCTGACTTAATGGTATCAGCCTAATTGCTAGGTGGAAGTGATGATGGTGAGGGATGGTAATAATAACAAAATTGCTCTCGAACTATTCCCAGAGACATTGCAACATCAGCTGCCCTACTCATTCTCCGAGAAGGAGTTTGTGTTTGAAGGTTCAGTTCACACCAGGCAAATGGCTCCCCAGGAAGATAAATGATAGCCTAATGAGGTTTTGCCTTCCCTGGAGTGAAATCTTACTCCTTCTTTTAAAAGCAGGTGAATGCCAATTTCTAGGCAGGATTGGGCCTGGCTTCCAAATTTCCAGACTTCCATGAACACAGAACCTATTGGAAGCCTTGCGCTGTGATTTAAAGAGGCCTCTTGGTGACATTGATTTTTTTGCTGTGGTTTCAGGGACAGTGAGCAATATATGGCAGGAATGTGGCTCTTGGCTCTCTCTAGCATGCAAATATAGGCAGCTTTTGTAGAACCAGAAAGCCAGGATGGAACCTTCCCTCCAGCCACAGCGGGCTGGCTTGCCTGCATGGCTCCAGCCAATTAAATATGTGGGATTGGGATGCAGGCCCCAAAGATCTCTCCACAAAGACTGAAAGCTGTTACGCTCCACTGTAAAGACTGGACTAGGCGACAGACAGCTCTTCTCCCTGGGTTTTGTGGCTACTCAAGGCTGTCTAAACCAAGAATTGCTTGTGATTGGAAAGTGGTCAGGGAGCCAGGGAGATGGCTCAGTTAGTAAAGGGTTTGCTGTACGAGCACGAGGACCTAAGCTTGATTTCCAGAAACCGTAGGAAGAATGGACGGCAGCACACGCAAAATCTCTATTCTGGGGAGACGCATGCGAGCACCCACGCACACTCTTGCGCACAGACAGTAATCGGATAGAAGAGAGGATTTAAGCCCCTTTTTGAGCCAAAGGCTAGGAAGAAGGAGCTGAAGTGGAAGAGTGGGTCCAGGTGCCAGAGAGAAGGAGCATTCCAGCCAGAGGCAACCAAGAGAGCAGATGCGTGGAAGAACAGAAAGGATTTGAAACATCATCTTGTCCAGCATGCCCCTAAACTCATCTCCCACTGTCCCACCTTTAAGGACTCACCTCTGCTGTTTCAGGATCACTCCTCCGGGATGTCCCCGTACCTCGGTGTTTTTGTGGGATGGTAGTCATAATTATGTATTTGTTCTTAGCTATTTTATTAGAGGATAATTTATCATCCTTGAGTTATAGCTTGAAATTTATGGCAATTCTTTTACTTATTATTTACAAACACGTTTACAAGCTTTCCTAACGTGTAGGCTTGTGTGGAGATGTTTCACCTACTGACAGCTTTATTGCCCTGAGGCCAGAGAACATGCACCCTACGCTGTCAGTTCTTTGGTTTGCTTTGGTATTTCTTTTGTGACTCTGCGCACAGGGTTAAGTCCTGTAAGCCTGAACTTGAAAGGCTGCTTATTCAGTAGGGAAGTTATGAATTACTCCAGGTGTCCACAGACAGATGAATGAATTTTAAAAAAATGTAGCAGGTATATAGAGGAGTCATATTCAGCCATAAAAAATGAAACCATAAACCTGGCAGTGGTGGTGCTTGCCTTTAATCCCAGCACTTGGGAGGCAGAGGTAGGTAGATCTTGAGTTTGAGTCTACAGAATGAGTTCTAGGACAACCAAGAGTACACGGAGAAACCCTGTTTTAAGATAAATAAATAAATAAATAAATGTAGGTAGGTAGGTAGATAGATAGATAGATAGATAGATAGATAGATAGATAGATAAAACCAAAAAAAAAAGAATAAAATCGTGCTACGTGCAGAAAAGTGACTGACACTTGAGATCGTGGTAAGCAAAATAAGTCACAGGAAAGCAAATGTCACAATGTCTGTCATACAGAAAAACCAGATTGTTTTAAACAAAGGCTTAAAAACAGAAAGGGACTTGGGAAGAAGAGAAGTGTTGCTGGAGACAGGAGGAGGGGAAGAGAGGGTGAGAGAGGGTCGGTTTCGTCAACATGCATGTACCCACATGTACAAAAAAGTCACAATGAAACCCTTTGTTTTATAAAATGGAGATGTGCTACTAAAACGAAACAAACAAACAAGCAAACACAAGCAGGAAAAGCTATTTTTTTAGTTCTGCAATGCAAGCTTCCATAGTGAACTGTGGCTCACACTGTATGCCGCCACAGTGATCTGTGTTTTACACCTTCTATAAGCCTCCATAGTGAACTGTGTCTCTCACCTTCTATACGCCTCACTATTTTCTGCTGTTGTTTAAAAGTTGCTAAGAGAAGTTACTAAAAATCAGTTGTAGGTTATCAATAATATCTTTTTGAAAGTAAAGTTTGCAGTTTTTTGAGACAATGGCCCACTCTATAGCTCAGGTTAGCCTGGAACTCAGAACAATCCTGCCTCATCCTCCTTAGGGCTGGAATTACAGGTGTACCCACACTTGGCTAATATGTCCAGCTTTTGCTTGATATATTTTGCAGATATGTTGTAAGGTACATATAGGTTCAGGATAGCAATCAAAATTATTATCAAAAAACTGTTATCAATGTTATCCATGTTTTATATTAAGATTTATTTCATTTCAATAACAAATATTTACTTTACTATTGTTATTGCTAAATTTGTTTCAGTTAGTATCAACTACTGTATTTTTCTCACAAATTAAAAATCAATTTATTTTTACTTATATGAATGTGTGAGTGTATCCATGTATTTGGGCCATGTGTTCAAAGTTACCCAAGAAGGAAAGAGGAGGGCGTCTGGTCCGCTGGAGTTACAAAGTGTCGCCTGATGGATCTTGGGAAATCAAACTTTCATTCCCTGAGAGAGTAGCGAGAGCTCTTAACTGATGAGTCATCTCTCCAGCCCTGATTCTGCTGCTGTTGTTTTTAATGTTCATTTGCTTTTTGTGGGACCAGGTCTACGCAGCCTTGACTACCTGGGATTCACCATAGACCAGGCTGTCCTTGAACTCACAGAAATCTGTCTGCCTCTGCCTTCTGAGTGTTGGGAATCAAAGGTGCCACCATGTCTGGCATCATTCCAGATTTTTAAATGTAACACATGTGCACACACACACATACACAAAGTGTTCAGACAGTATTTGCTTCCAGTCATTAGGCTCAGTGTGGAAATGCCTTCTTTATTTAGTGCGTATACCTGTATGTGTGGGTATTTGTTTGTGTGTGAGGATCCTTGTAGCAGATGAATTTATTTATATTTGTGATTATTGGCATAATTTGTTTACATATATGTTTTTATATATGTATATATGTATGTATGCCTATAACATCTATTGCTTTTTTGTTTTCTTTTAAAATATTTATTATCATTGGGCAGTGGTGGCACATGCCTTTAATCCCAGCAGTCAGAAGGCAAAGCAGGTAGATTTCTGAGTCCCAGGCCATCCTGGTCTACAGAGCAAGTTCCAGGACAGCTGGGGCTACAGAGAGAAAAGCCTGTCTTGAAAAACTAAAAACCGAAAAAAAAATATTATCATTATGATGGTGATGATGATGGTAGTGGTGGTGATGCTGCTGGGGTGGGGTGCATGCACACAGATCAGAGGGAAACTTTATGTGGTCTGTTTTCTCCTTCAACCTTTACACGGGTTCCAGTCATCAAAGTGTGGTCTCCAGGTTTGTCCGATGAATGCCTTTACTCTGAGTCATCTTGCTGACTGGATTCTACTCAGCATGCCTCATTATATCCCCGTGTGACAAAACACAGAAATGCAAATGAACGTGCCTGAACCTGGACACAAGTTCTGGGCAGGAGGAAGCTAAGGGCGGAAACATAGACAGGATTCTCCAAATTTCCCAAGCGCAAGGATTCCCCAGGCTGGATGACTTCTGTCAAGCTTTTCAAATCACACATCCAAGCCGATCACTTACCATGCTTGGCTATACATCCTCTCCCAGCAGATACCTGTTGGTAGATGCAGCCCATTGGTAAACAGGTATAAGGAGCTATAGTCCGCAGGTGGTGCAGGACCATCAGATTTTTTGTTGTTGTTTTGTTTTATTTTATCTAAAAGGGTATAGCATTCCTGTTCCGGGTAAAAGGATGAAAGAATGTTATAAATTCCTGAAACACTGCGTGGGAACTACAGCCATGTCCAGGAATCTACCAGCTGGATAGCTGTTGTAAAGAGTGCAGCCCTCCAGAGCCTTAAGAGACATCCTTCAAACGGAGACCACTTGGCTTAGGATGACCTGGTTGGAGGACAGGTTGGTTGTACTTATTAAAATGCTGTTGAATCAGCAGACTGGGGCGAGAGCTTAATACTTGTCATCTGGGGAGGTGGTCAAGTCCTTGCTATTACAAGCACAAGGATCCCCTTCCCCCCTTCCTCTCTCTCCTTCCCTCCTCCCCCACCCCTTTCTTCATCAGGTTTGTGTGTGTGTGTGCGTGTGTGTGTGTGTGTGTGTGTGTGCGTGCGTGTGTGTGTGTGTGTGTGTGTGTGTGTGTATGTGTGTGTAGCCCTGGTTGGTTGTCCTGTAACTAGCTTCGTAGATCAGGCTGCCCTCAAACTCACGGATATCTGCCTGCCTCTGCCTCCGAGTGCTGGGATTAAAGGCGTGCACAGTCATGTCCTGGCTCACACCCTACTTTTGCTGTGAATGCTGGGGATCTGAAGTCAGGTCCTCGAGAGCTTCTGGGACAAGGACTTTATCAGATAAGCCATCTCTCCAGCCTCTAGTTATACTATACCTAATCCTTACTGCATATGCATGTCTGTGTGTCAGACATAGCTGCGAAGACTTACGTGTATATGAGCACATTTTGACATCACATCCCTGTGGGACTGTGCTTCAATAGATAAAAGACTCCAGGCAAGGTTGAGGTCATAACACAGTAAGAGATGAAAATGTTGCAAGCTCATATGAGCAGATACCGGAGCCCTTCTCTGTACAACAAAAGTCTACCACATCTCAGTCATCGAAACACTCTAGGCTCTTGGAAATACCAGCCCCATCTTAGTAAGGCTGACCGTGAGACAAACACAGAAGTCATCAAAACAGGGTGACAGGTGGAAACATAGAAAAATCTGGAAGGGCAGTCAGCTGGAACCCCAATAAATGCCTGTATCTTACCAACCCTCAAGGAACATGGTACTACCCTCTTACAGGAGGAGAGAATTCAGTGTTCTCCAGGTAGATAGGGAAACGGGCACAGTAGGGACGATTCACCTTGTCCTCTCCACCCAGCATGCTCTAGAGACAATGGGTTTAAATATATAGCTTTTTTAGATGTCTAAAGAAATAGGGCCCTGCTTGTTAAAGAGTTTCTAAGACACCTTTAGTTTGCTTAATTTTGTGGTGCTGGTCTCAGGTCTAGGGTCCTGTAGAGTGTTAGGCCAGTGCTGTTCCATCCACCCCAGCCCCCAGTCCTGGAGACGCCTTTGGGAAGTGAGGAGGGAAGCAGGAAGTCCCAGTTCCCTTCCTAGAAGACTGGTAAATAGCTGGATAAGCCCCAAGGCCTAATTTAGCTCCAGGCATACCCAGGACCACAGTTTGATAGTGGGAAAAGCCAGCCCAGGGGAAGGCTGGATTACAGTAAGTGACGTAGGTCTCTTACTGGACCACCCTGGGGCTTAGTTGCGCCTGGGAGCAAAGGCCCTGTGCTGTGGCAGATGCCCTGCTGTGGCAGATGCCCTCCTACGGCATTTTTGTTGCTGTGTGCTCTCCTGGGACTCCTGCCTCTGCGACAGGACTCTGCATTCTCTGACTCTAGCCTCTTTCTCTGTTGTTTCTAGCTTGTTCTCTGCATGAGGCAGCGTTCTAGGCAGCTCTGGGGGTGGGGCTGGGGGTCTTGGGGAAATCACTCTCGAAAGCCCCGCCTCTTCTCACTGGGCCTGTCTTTGCCCTCAGTAATGGAGTCCAGCCTTCGACAAGTGCTTCAGTGGTCTGTCACTTACAGATGAAGAGCAGACTGCTTGCCTGGAAAGCAGGGATCTTTGAGTGTCAGATCCATCTGTCTTCCCAGCCCCACGAACATTCCTCTCCAGGAGACGCCCTGTCTTTTTTTTCCTTCTCAGTGTCTTTCTTCCCTGACGTCATCTGGTTGGAATCCTTTTCTTTCTTTGACAGTTTGATTGCCCTCCCCAACCCCAGACCCTATGACTTCCCCTCCCCCAACAGGAGGTTTTCTCTCTCCTAGGCATTCTATGTCACTGGTACACATTTTCTTTGCATAGCAGGGTATGTTCAATTGACCTTCCGGTTGGATACCGAACCTCTGAACGGCTCCTCAAATTGACACAAACTAAAGTTATCTGAGAAGAAGGAACCTCAACTGAGAAAATGTCTTCATCAGGTTGGCCTAAAGGCAAGCCTGCAGGGCATTTTCTAGATTGATGGCTGGTGTGGGAGGGCCCAGCCCACTGTAGGTGGTAGGTGGTAGGTGGTAGGTGGTAGGTGGTCCTGAAGTGTAGAAGAGATCAGGTAGACTCAACCAGGGAGCAAGGCGGCAGAGCCACATTTCTTCAAGGTCTCTGCTTCCGTTCCTGCCTTCAGCTGGGTTCCTGTCCTAACTTGCTTCTGTAAGATCCCAGGAAACGGGGACATCTCAGAAAAACACCGGGAGGCTAGGAATTTCCTTAATAAAATAAGCTCAGGAACTTTAGAAAGGTAGTGGAACTCTCCGGAAGGGAAAAGCTAATTAACATTCCTCAGATCACAGGGTGAGAAACAAACTTCAGGTGGGGACACATTCTACAGGGTGGACCTTTGTCCACCTTCAGACAAGGGAAGCACTTGCCCACCTCGTTCCCTAAAGACCAATCAGTTTAAAAAGCCACACTATTCTACCAATCACATTGTATCTAATGGCTGCTGCCCTGAAAATTGTATAAAAGCTCATTGAACAAGCTGTGCGGGGTCGCCTCCTTTCCTGAGGGTCTGGGACAGCCTCAGTGCACTGAAATAAAAATCCTCATGCTCTTTGCATCGATCAGGCTCCATGTGATTCACTCACCGGGTCTCTGGTAAGCTAAGGCTATTCAGGGTCTTACACCTCAAATACACCCTTCTCGAATACACCCTTTCTTCCCCACATTGTTTTAAGTCAGTGTTTTATCATAGCAATAGAAATCAGACTAGGCCATCTCTGGAGGAAGGGCTCTGGCAGAGGCTCTCAGCTCAATAGTGTTCCCACTATCCCCAAACACTTCAGCGTGGAGCTGAATACACAGAACTAGAGTGCAATATTCTGGGAAATGGGCCTGTAGATCAAGGCAGGTCAGGATTTTTATCCAGAGCAAAGATGTGGTGTAGGCAAAGCCAAATGCGTACAGAAACCAGCTGGACTCCATGCATCCCAAGACAATGTATATGCGTATATCATGTATATGTGTCTACCTGTCTATGTGTGTGTGTGTTTTTCACGAGCATATCTGCTCCTCTGCAGGTGACCTTTGGTGATATTTTTCCCATTTCTGTCCTGGATCATGCTTCAACTTTTTGCCCTGGCTGGCGATCCCAGGACTCCCCCAGTCATCTCCTCTCCAACACCTCATTAAACAGGATGACCAAACAACACAAGCCTTTTTTAGGGCTTGGAAGCCAACTGTCTTCTGCCTGGCCCTGGGAAGTGTCAAAGAGCAACAGTGTAGCGCTCCTGTTAGCCCTTCAGTCTCTGGAGCAGAGGTTCCTAAGCCTCCATGCAGATTGCTTGGGAAACAGTTCAACACGCAGCTCCGGGCTTCACTTTAGACAGGCTGGATTGGGATTTCCTGGACTGACACTTGAGGCCTCTGTGTTTAATAAGTACTTTTGAGAGTTAAGAAAAAAAAAAAATCAGACCAGCATAGAAGCAGAGTTTGGAGACCTAGTGACCTCTGAGCTCATTATGGGAGTGAGCATAACAAGCCTCATCCTGTGTAACAAAAATGTATTTACCATGTTTGCAGCACACCTTTAAGCTGTTTCTGCTTTAGTTCACTTGTTCTTTGTAACAGCCTCACGGGGTTTGTGCTGCTACAGTCTTTAGCGACCAGCTGAGGAAACAGGGGTGGGAGTCACTGGGGAGATAGGTCTGTCTCCCCAGAGACTGAGCTGTGGTGGCACATGCCTTTAGTCTCAGCACTTGAGAGGCAGAGGCAGGTGGATCTCCAGGCCTACATCATCTACATAGGGAGTCCCAGGACATCCAGGGCTACACAAAGAAACCTTGTCTCGAAAAACAAAACAAAATGGGGAGGCAGGGAGAGGGAGGGGGAGGGAGGAGGAGAGAGAAGAGAAGCAAAGCAAAGCAAAGCAAAGCAAAGCAAAACAAAACCCAAAACCGTGAGTTTGATACTCAGAACCCACATAAAAAAGGTCAGGCATGGTTGACTTTTGTAATACCTGAGGAGGTAGAGACAGGCAGATCCCCGGGGGCTTGCTGGCTGGCTGGCCACCCTAGCTCAGTAGGTGATTTCCAGGTTATCGAGAGAGTTTCTGCTTCAAAAAACAAGGTAGGGCAATAAAATGGCTCAGTGAACAAAGGAGTTTGCTATACAAGCCTGGCGACCTGAGTTTCATGCATGGAACACACATGAGGATGGGAGGAGAGAATGAATCCTGTAAGCTGTCATCTGGTATGTCCAGTGCACATAACCGTACATATCATGCACACACACACACCAAAAATAAATAAGTAAACAAACAAATGAATATTTAAAGAATCCAAGGTAGACAGCATTCTGAAGATTGTCCCCATGTACACATGGGTCACTCCTTTCTCTCTCTCTCTCTCTCTCTCTCTCTCTCTCTCTCTCTCACACACACACACACACACACACACACACAGGAACACTGAGATGTGATGTGGGTTATTAAAGGACATAGAGAGCTGAGGTTCTGAGCCTATGTTCTTAGCTCTGCTATATTAGAGACCAGCATCCCCGGACAGGCACATGCTACTACATGCTGTGGTCAATGAGGAACTATTCATAGAAGGTAGAATTAAAAACAGACACGATGGGGATGTCTGATTCATTAGCCTCTTCACTCAGAGGATGGGAGTCCTGTGCCATCAATAACTTGGTTCCCAGTACACCAAGGGATCTGCGACATGTGTTCTGCAGGACATTTTCACAGGGACTGGGTGTCATGGACCACGAGGTCAGTCATGCGGGAAACAGCCTGATTATTCAAATCTGATTTCTTTCTTCCTTCTCTGTCTTTCCCCTCTCCCTTCCTCCCTCCTTTCCTTCTCCCTGACCTCTCTTTTTCAAGCGGGCTCAGAATTTTTTAAATGATAGTATGTACCTTGTGATTCTCTGAACAGCCCAGGTTGGCCTCCAACTTGCTATGTAGCTGAGGCTTGCCACAATTCCTGATCCTCCGGTCTCAGCCTCCCAAAAGCTGAGATTACAAGTACATACAGCCACATCCAGATTATGAAGAACTGAAGACCAAAAGCAGGACCATTTGCATGCTAGGCAAGCTCTCTACCAACTGAGCTACATCCCCAGCCCTTCACTATTATTTATTATTATTAATTTTTTCCTAGTATCTCATTTTATAGCATCTAATCTGAAAACTAGTAAGCAACGTGTGTATGTGCATGTGTGTTCTTTTAAGTATGAAGGCCTCCATTAGGAAAGAGTGCCTTCCTTCAGGCCTCCTTCCCCAGCATAGGCCCCATATAGTGACAGGGCCACTGGAAGGAGAAAGAGTGCCTAGCAGAGCTGCATCATGGGTGGTAAGGAGGAATAGTGCCAAGTTTGCAGCTCTGCCTGCGGCTTGGAGTCGTGAGGCCAAGACCTTGATGGAAAGCTGAGAGCTATTTTCCTTGGCAAAGGGTGTTCACTCTCAGGCTATAATGCTGCCTTCAGGGTTCTGTGATGGGGTGGGGGAGGTTATCAGACTTGATCTACAAGGTTTGCCCCTGTGACTTCTATAAATCGCACATGGGCAAGATTTGATGGGGTGAGGGGGGGGCACGGAAGTGGGCCCAGCTCATTTGGCTTTGGTGAACACCCTGTGGGCTGCTACAGCCCACCAGAAGAAGTGCTCCTAGGGCCTGTGTGTTTTCTGAAGTTCTGAGCAGGCTGACTGGACAAAGAGAGGGAGGAAGGGAGGCAGGGAGGCAGGGAGGGAGGGAGGGAAGGAGGGAGGGAGGGAGGGGAGGGGAAAGGAGGAGAGAGAGAGAGAGAGAGAGAGAGAGAAAGAAAGAGAGAGCGAGAGCGAAGAGAGCCTTGCTCTGTATAGTATCAGCTTTCCAGAGGACCGGGGACAAGGGGTTGAGGTGTGTATTTTACATATCAAAGCTGACCTGGCCTCTAGGTTTTTCCAGCATCCCTCGGTCCCTACCAGGCATGCCCTGCCCCAAGCATGAGTTTTCTAGTCCAGGTGCCTGGCTGCCCTTCCTTTAGAGGCTCCTCCTTATATAATCCAGACATTTTGCATTTTGCTTTCTCTTTCTCTCTCTCTCTCTCTCTCTCTCTCTCTCTCTCT
>JADRCD010215873.1:5972-17853 GCA_019843815.1 Montemys delectorum | reverse complement strand
CTCCTCCTCCTCCTCCTCCTCCTCCTCCTCCTCCTCCTCCTCTTCTTCTTCTTCTTCTTCTTCTTCTTCTTCTTCTTCTTCTTCTTCTTCTTCTTCTTCTTCTTCTTCTTCTTCTTCTCTTCTCTCTCTGCCCCTCCCCCTGTTTCCCTATGGTGACTCCCCTGGCCTCAATTCTTGGGGCCAGTGAACTCTCCCAAACCTGCCTTTAATATATTCTAATCTGGCTTACATTGCTTCATTTCACCAGCGGAGAAATAACCTGTCACCTGCCGGTAGCCAAGGAGCAGGGGCCGTGCTGAAGGGCATGGGCTGCAGACATAGGTGGACCTGAGCCGTACAAGCTGCTTAACCGCTAACTGCCACATCTCTCTCTGGGAAGTTGAATGACCCTCCTCCTTTCTCTCACAGATTTTTTTTTCCCTCCTCAGTGCTGAGGATCATCCCTGAGGTCTCACCATCCAAAGCCAGCGCTAAGCCGGACGAAGCCGCTTCATCTCAAGAGACTTCTGAGGACCTTGATGGGGAAAGAACTCAAGCTTTGGTCATAGAGAGAAGAAAACGGAGGGTCCTAAATAACCTTTGAGAATAGGGGTGCACTCGGGACCCTGCTCTGTCTCACGGAGTGTGAGGTTGCACCAACCCACACAGAGTGAATACCAGGCCTTTGCAACCTGGCTGGGAGGGGCTCCACCTCAGAAGCAGTGGGACAGCGACAGGCGAGGGTGCTGGCAGATTGAGTATGATGAAAATACACTGAATATGTGTATGCAGTTGTCAAAAGAATAAGTGAAAAATTATTTCAATAAATGCAAGAGATTCCTCAGTCGAGAAGGGAGTTTTTCCCAGGGTGACGCTTAGAACTGCAATCCTGATCTGCCGACCACTGAGATTTCCCCAAATGTGGGAAACTCTATTGTATAGTTTGGGGAGTATGTTACAACTTTCCCTTATAAAAACTAAATAAAAATAATATAGAGTGCAATTCAGCTTGCCTGAGAGACTTTGGGATATATCGAATTGAATGAGTCCCAGAGGAAAAGAAGAGAAGCGAGAACAGAAAATTACTTGAAAAGACTATGTTGGGTTTTTTTTTTTTCCTTCTGGATTTGAAACCGATACCATTGGACAGTACAACCGGGGCCTTGCCAGGTGCACCTGTGTGTGGCTCACCTTTGCGGCCCACGTGGAGCACACAATGGGCGTGGCTATCTATACGGTCTTACTGGCCACCTCTGGGACAGGTGTGACAATCAGCTAAGGCCCTGGCAGGGGAGCCGGTGGTGGAGAAGCCTGCCCAACACCATAGTATCAAAAGTGGCGCAGGTACTTCAGTCTCAGGCAGAACCCTTTCAGTCTTGATAGTGTCTGACTCGTCTAGGATCCTCCCAGTTTCTGTGGGGAGAGTCCCACGTGTTGGGCAACGTCCTCAGTCCCCCAGCAAACTGTATAATGGGTCACTCTAGGCCAATTGCATACACTCAGGAATTTTACAGGTGGCGGTTTGAATGCCATCTCTACATTTTATTGACTATGTGTGTACTTTAACTTTCTTATCGGCAAAGCTCTCTCTCTCTCTCTCTCTCTCTCTCTCTCTCTCTCTCTCTCTCTCCTTGCCCGTCCTCTCAACCTTAAAAAGAATTATTATTTCTTTTGGCAAAAAGATTTCACATACACAGCCAGCAGGCATTGAATGGTGGCCTGTCCGAACTCTACATAACAGACACTCAAGAAATGTTAGTGTTGGGGACAGAGACATGATTCATCAGGTAAGAGAGTGTTCTGCTCTCCCAGAAGATCCAAGTTTGGTTCCCATCTCCCACCTATAGCTCCAATTCCAAGGGATCTAGTACTCTTAGCTTCATCTGCATAGGCAGCATTCACACACACACACACACACACACACACACACCTTTACACATGTTAACTATTACTATCTGTATCTTGTTACAGTTTGGGTTTCCTACTATGATGTTCATCTGTATCAAGCAGGACCTGGGTTCAGAGGTCTCGAATACCAGGATTAAGGGTACCCATGTCGTCCTAGCTACAAAACATGACTACATACCTAAATCAGCCTGGAGCTTTGCTTACACCTAGATCTGCTAGGCTGTAGAGTTGGTGGGGTGGGGGGATTGAATACTTGCCTGTGTTCAAGTCTCAGAATATAAACACAATACATACCACCTTAGTTTCCCCAGGAGAATGTCTCCCAACCCACCCCCCCCCCTTCAACATGTATAAGAAGGTGGTGTGAGTCTGCAAGGAACCTCTGAGAAACCACTTAAACTGTTCTGAAACTTTAGAAGGCACGGGGCATGCTAGGCAGTTTTGCGGTGTATGGGCGTTGCGAGCTGTGGCAGGGCCCAGCTGCCGTCAGACCATCAGAGTTAATGCAAGGTTGGGTCCTCCCCGAGCAGGAGGGAGGGGGACAAAAGCCCATTGTTTGTTTTATCCCTAGAGCTTGAGCCTGCCTGAGGATGAAACTTCAAAGTAATTCCATGGGACCCTTAAAGATGGCTAATCCTCAGGCAGAACTCCTTTTCTGTCTGTCCTGCTTCCTGACCCCGCCTGGCAGCTGTCCCAGGCTCCCACCTCTGCTCAGAGAGGCATTCCCTTCCGATGACCTCATCAGAAACGGTCCCTCCCGCAGGCCAGGACCTCTCACCACAAATTCTTCTTCATCAGAGGCCCCTAAGCCAAACGTGAGTGGGCTATGACATCCCCCTCCTCTCTCTGAGGGCACGATGGAGAGAGCCCGCTTCAGGCAGTGAGTCATTTCAGGAAGCCATCTGGCTGCTAAATGCTCAGAGATTGCCTAAGAGCCATCATGATGTTCAGTTCACTCACAAACCTATGAATGATTTCTTAAAAGAAAATTTAAAGGGCAAGAAACCAAAAGAGGGCCTTGGATGTAGCTTGCTGTAGAGTGCTTGCCTAGAACACTTGAAACTCTAGGCTTGATCCCTAACACTGCACAAAGTAGGCCTTCACATGCTTCAGAAGGAACAGAAGTTCAAGACCCACCCCCACCCCCCACCCCTGCCCGAGTACACACAGAATTTGAAGGCTTCCTGGGCTACTTGAGACCCTTTCTAAGGAGGCAGTGGTAAGTAAATTATAATTTGAGAATTTTGCAGTAACCCTAGTGAGATATAAAGGGAACTGTGGGACCGGAGAGATGGCTTGGCAGTTAGGAATGAGTACTGCTCACACAGAGCCTGCCTTTGATTACCAGCTCACAGCTACCTGTAACTCCAGCGCCAGGGGATCTAATACCCTCTTCTGGACTCTGAAAACACCCGTATTCACACGCTTACACACTGGGGTGTGATAATTTCATTCATAAACAATGGCAGAAGGTAGTGGTTCATTCCAGGGGTTTTTGTTGGTTAGTTTGTTTCTATAGACCTAGTGAGCCCTATGTATTGTCTGATTGATCCGCAGATCCTTGTGCATAATTCTGGAACCTGGTAACCTACCTTCCAGGTTTAGCATCTGGTAGCCATAGAGAGTAAATTTCTCCAAACTGTTCTTGGACTTGTGGGATAGCAGTACATCAAGGAGTTTCCTAACTATAATCTTTTTTCAAAGAAACGGCAGGCCTGGATGTTGTTGCCACTGGAGAGAAGAGAAGGGATGAAGAAAGGGGTCAGAGGAATGACAGGTAAATCTCTGTCCCTTCCATCATCCCCTGTGGTGAACAGGGAGCTAAGGGGCTAATCATCTTGTTTATAGCCACTGCCCACAGGTCATTCCCTCCACAAAGACTTCAGAGTTACTGCCCCAACCCCAGCGATTAGGCTGAGAAACCAAATAGGCAGTATCTGAAAAAGCAATACCCTTCTTCTGTGTGTGTGTAGTGTGTGTGTGTGTGTGTGTGTGTGTGTGTGTGTGTGTAGTGTGTATGTGTGTGATATGTGTGTGTGGTATTTGTGGTGTGTGTGTGTGGTGTGTGTGGTGTGTGTGCATGCATAGCTGTGGAGGTCAAAGGTCAGTGTTGGTAATTTTCCATTAGTCACTGCTCTACCAGTTCAGGCTCTCACTGAACCTGGACTTTGGAGTAGGCCTGTGAGCCACGCACAGGTGCTGTGGATTCAAATCACATCTTTAGGTTTATTCAGCAAGTGTTCTATTCATCTTTGCAGCCCCAGAAGGGCTTTTCTACAAGTGCCAATGACAGTGCATAGGTCTTCAGACCAACATATTTTCGTTTCTTGTGTGTCTGCATGAAGTATGTATTGGGGTACCTTCCTCAGCCTCTCGCCTCAAAGATCTATCTCTGTGTCTAGGCACTGGGATTATAGGTGTGTATGGAGTCAGGCTTGTTTTACACCAGTGCTAGGATTTGAACCCAGGTCCTCAAGCTTGCCCTGGGAACACTTTACCAACTGAGCAATCTCCCCAGGCCCCTGATTCTCCCTGATCCTAGAGCCAAGTCTACACCAATGAGAATTGATTGCTGTAAGAATTTATTTTGCATTTATAAGAAACATGTGCTTCCTACATTCTTCTGGGAATCTTGACAAATGACAAATCCAGTTGAACGTACAAAACTCAGCTGCCCACAGCAGCAACACCTAAATCAAACTTGATTTCCTATTAGTCAATATTTCATGATCTCACTGCCAAGCCATGTTGATCCCCTCCCCTCCCCTCCCCTCCCCTCCCGGGGTCTCCTCTCAGGCAGGATGTCTTGCCTGGGCTAGCCAAGGAAAGCTACTTGATTTCTCTGAGAGGGCCACTCTTATGTCTTCTGGTGTGGGCTTCTCTGATTGAGTCCTTTGTTCTTTAGCCATCTACCTGCAGGTAATTATTCAGTACTTAGAATGTTTGCAGCGCTGGAGTAAAGGCTGGGGAGTGAAAACTGTCCACTGAACACTTCTGACATGTCAGGCAGGCACTGTGTGAACACTGGCACAGTCCTTATGTGTTAATTACCCTTCCTTTCTGTGACCAAATACCTAGCAAAAAGCAACTTAAGGTGTAAAAGGTTTATTTTGACTCATGATGTAAGAGGGATACAGCCCATTACGGCACAGAAGGCAAGGTGGTGGGAATGACTTGTGACAACTGCTTCTCATATGGACTCGGAAGAGATCTCAGGTCATAACCGGGGTGGCTCTCTTAGCCCCACCCCTACTGCCCTACGTCCAGACTCCAAGTCCACAAGATTCTATTGAATGAAGACAAATGAGCACAGGGTGGTTTCTAAGTCTGCAGGAGGAGAAGGTTGATATGAGGGAGAAACAGCCAGAGGCATCTGGAAAGATCCAGACTAACCTAGCCATGAGAAGAGGTGGGGGTGGGGCTGTAATAGAGGAAAAGAAGAGAGAGGGAGCAGAGAGACTCCCTGGGAACCCAAAGACCAGGGGCATCAAAAGGCCAAGAGACCCCGTGTCCAAAATGGCTGAGGTTACATAGGGATCACGGGCTGGGGGAAGGGAAGTCCAATCCAGTCCTTGGGCTGGAGAGTTTGGGCCGGGGACAGGGGGATGATGACCCTGTAACAGGTATTGGGAGATGCTGGGAGAACCTGGCAATCAGCATCCACTTTGACAATAGACACCGCAGTTATCCGTTTATCCTGAGTTTGTGATCTAATATCTATGACCTCTCAGAACATTGTCACCAGCTAGGGACTAAGTGCTCAAACACATGGGGGGAGACACTTCACATTCAAGCCATAACAGCTTCTCATTTACCTCGCAGAGCTACCTGTGAAGTTGGACTTATTATATAGAAAGAGTTCAAAGCTGAATTGGTTCTTAGACCACAAGTTACTAAGTAGCACTTAGCTACTTACACAGTTCCTTGGAAGGAAAATATATATAATTCTGTTTTCCAGGAGTTTGAGTTTGTAGTCTCTGTCTTTCTCTGTCTCTGTCTCTGTCTCTGTCTCTGTCTCTGTCTCTGTCTCTCTCTCTCTTTCTCTGTGTGTGTGTGTGTGTGTGTGTGTGTGTGTAATATATGTATACATATAGCTACATGTTAACTATATGATAGCTATAGCTTGGACTATAGACCTGAGGGATAATTAAGCACCAATGCAAAGATGGACAATTGTACTTTAAATGCAAGGAGAGGTAAGACCACTGCGGACTGGATGGTTGTGAAGGTATGCTTACTACCAACAGCCAAAGAATTGGAAGGAGGAAAGGGGTGCAAGAGAATAACCAGGCAACAGCATGGAGGGTCTCAGAGGCCCTAGAATAAAAAAATCAGATGTAATTTGGGAGGAGTGGGCCATGGCACATGAGCATAGACCCACTGGAATGAGGGTGTTTTCACCTCGAGGCCTTATCCACATTAATGGCCAGATAAGCAGAGGACAGAGAAGGACACTGTGGCTACTGGTGTGCAGATGGGAACAGGAAGGACTGCGTGAAGTGTTCAGGTTGCAGGGCGTGGGACTTTGAGTGTCAGGTTGGGGAATGGCAAGTCATCTCATAGGTAGACACTGGAATCCAGAACTGTGGGATCTAGACCACACATGAAAGGAATCAAGTGATTAATCTGGACTCTTTATTTGGAGAACATACCATAGCTCTAAGGGCCTTAACATCATGCAATCAGAATTCAAGCTAAGCCAGAATACAGATAGCCAAGCTCCCTTCTCTACCCCCAGTATTGGAGATTAAGCCTAGGGCTCCTTCACTGACCTGCGTCCATTCCCAGCCCCCTGTCCTCTTTAAAGCTATTACTGTATGTGTGATGCCTGTGCACATTCATGGGGGCTGCAGGGTGGGTGCACCTGTGCGTGGTGTGTATGTGAAGGTTCAGAGGACAACCTTAGTTGTCAGTTCTTGGGTGACTTTTTTGATTGAGAAAGGATCTTTCATTGACCTGGAACGTCACCACATAGGCCAGGCTAGCTGGCCTGTCAGCTTCCAGGATCCATTGGTCTCCCCATTGTTCACACATCTCACCATTGGTGGGAATATAGGTATGTGTCACCAGATCTGGCTTTTTATGTGAGTTCTGGGGATGCAACTCAGGTCTCTGTTATATAAGCGTTTTACCAACTGAACCATCTCCCAGACCATTCGTTGGACTTTTTTTTTTTTTTGAGACAAAGCTTACTAAAGTGCTTAGGCTGGCCTTGAACTTGTGATAATGATGCCTCGGCCTTCCAAGTAGCCAGGATTGCAGACCTGTGCCACTGAGCCAAACACTACATTTTAAAAAAAGCGTTTAAGCTATGTAAAATCTAAGTATCCCGTAATACAAATGGGATCGAGTGAATGTGGGAAATACTGAGACCAGAGGAGTGGGTGGTGGCTGTTGAGATAACAACAGTGAGAACTGACCAGAGAGCAGCCCTGTGTACAGATTCCAGAGATGCATCAGAAGCAGGATGCTCAGAGCATGGTGACTGATGGATGGAAGGGCCTGGGAGAGTAGGCGTCAAGGACAATTAATGCCTTGGCTTCTGGTTTAGACAGATGAATAAAAGCTGAGATGAGGCAAATGCAGAGCAGGAGCCAGTGTGAGGCAGGAAGCAATAAATCCCATTTTCAACACAGGGAGATTGGCATCTGAGTATTGGCTGCAAAGTCGGCTATGTGGGTCTGACACTCAGGAGGGAGACCTCCTCGGTAGAGGCATAGATTTTAAAAGCAGCAGCTTAAAGATAGCAAATGCAGGCTCAGGAATGAATGGCCTCACTCTGCAGAATTACGTAGAGTGAGAAGTGGGGCTTAGAACAGAGGCTAGAGGAACTCCAACATTGAAGGTCCTATGCTTCCAGGTACCTCTGCAAAAAGCCTTCCCCACTGAAAAGCAATGCTGTCTATGTGAAGGAGTGAATATAGCTCAAGTCAATTAGGACTGACAATTAGGACTATGCTGTAAAAGGTACTGTTTTGGTTTTTTGTATCACTCTCGGTACCACATCATAAAGATACTTAAGATGGCCTGTGGGGGAAGACAGCTCAGTCAGTGCCTGCTCTTCAAGCTTAAAAACTTAAATTTGACCCTCAAGAACCCACTTAAATGCCAGGCACAGTGGTTACATACTTGTAATCCTTGGGATCCTTGAGGCTTGTTGGACAGTCAACTTGTCTTACTTACTGAGTCCTAGGCCCATGAGGAGCCCTGTCTTTAAATACCAAAATGGGGCTGGTGGCAGTGGTGGCACACGCCTTTAATCTCAGCACTCAGGAGGCAGAGGCAGGAGGATTTTTGAGTGTGAGGACAGCGTGGTCTACAGAGTGAGTTCCAGAACAGCCAGGGCTACACAGAGACACCATGTTCTAAAAGATAACCACAGGCTAGAGAGGTGGCTCTGAGCTTAAGAGTACTGGCTACTCTTCCAGAGGTCATGAGTTCAATTTCCAGCAACCACATAGTGGCTTGCAACTATCTATAATGATATCTGGTATCTTCTTCAGGCCTGCAGGCATACATTCAGGCAGAACAATTCATAAATAATAATAATAATGATGATGATGATGATGATGATGATGATGATGATGATGATGATGATAATGATATAAAACAAACCAAGATAAACAGATGACAATCAAGGTTATTCTCTGGTTTCCATTCCATATATGTGTGTGTGTGTTTGTGTGTGTGTGTTCCCATGGAAAGGTCCACATGGAGAGAAACTGAGGCTTCAGGATCATGGTGTGGATGCAGACACTATAATCCAAGCATGCATTCAGACACAGCCTTTGTCACACACTGATTGTGATTTAATGAGAGAACTTAAGCCAGAGCCTGTAGCTGAGCTGCCCTGGAATTCCTCACCCACAGGAATCATGAGAAATATCAAGCTGGTTCCTTTCTGGTTAGTTTATTATGTAACAATAAGCTCTTACTGATAGCTTACACACTTTGTGAGGTCATAGGCGACTCCTCCCATTCCTTAGACAGCGTCTCAAAATGTAGTACCAACCAGGCAGTAGGCTGAGAAAATGGGCCACATGCTTAGACATCCTGTGGGCAGAGCCTGTCTCTCACAGAGATTGATAACATGAGCTGTTTTGCAGATAGTGTTTGTATGAGCTTTTTGTGTAGAGCTTTCCTGATGCTGTACTTTTGTGATGTAATGCTGATGAAAGTGAACTTGAACAGCTTCAATTGCATAATTAATGACATTACATTTCCATGACAACTCCTAATTAATCTTGTCTGTTCCCATGAGCTTTTAGCCTGTGGGAATCCTAGTTCACATGGGACAGTAAATTATGTTGGCATATCTTTTACATTTTTTTTCTTTGAATCAGGATCTCATGTAGCTCAGGCTGACATCCAACTTACTTTACAGCTAAGGATGATATTGAACTCCCTTTCCTTCTGCCTCTACCTCCAGACTGCTGGGATTATAGATGTGTACCTTCATATCCAGTTTATGCAGTGTTGGGAAGCAACTCAAAATCCCGGACATACTAGGCAATCATTCTATCCACTGAGCTACCTTCCCAGCCCTAACCTATAATTTTTGGAAGGCAGAGATGGGTGGGTGCTGCTTTTGAAGACCCCCGGACTATAAGGTCCACACTAGGGTTTATCAGTCCCCTAAGGTTAGGGGTTAGCCCTTTTACATTTAATCCCCCTTTGCTAGCACAGTACCTGGCATGCCACACCAGCTCATTAAATATTTGTTGAGTACATAGAAAATGTTGAATAATGAATGAGCCAGTGTTCTGCCTTCTCTTCCTCACTTGACTTGCAGAGTTAAGAAAAAAATCCATTTGGAAGGTTTAGCCTGTTTTAGCTCTGCAGAGGAACATGGAGGAAGCGTATCCCGGGGGTTACCTATGATAGCAATGATCTCTCTCACCTCGAACACTGGGCACATGGAGTTGGAGAATACAGACCTCAGATCCTCTCTGATCCCCCTCTTCCCTTTGAGAGCATCAGTAGGAGAGTGTCAACAACAACCATGATGAGGTACTTGGAGATATCAACAATATTTGAAGGAGAGCCTCACGGGCAGAGGCAGAGTCTTTGATGGGATCCTTTCCCAGCCAGAGAGGTCCTTCCGGTTTCATTTTGTGGCCGGGAATTTCCAAGGCTTGCTCATGAAGCTACAGTCCAGTGTTTGCTGGGGATCCAGCCACCAGTTCACCAAGATTCATCTCCATGAATGGCAAGTTGCCATGGACTGCTGGCCAGGGGTTTCTCTCTCTATGGACCTTTCAACAGGGCTTCTTCGAAAACAAAATAAAGCACCTTTAATACCTTTTAATCTATGTATTGTGTATGTGTTCAAGAGTGTGATTGCATGTGCTCGCACACGCACGCACACACACACACACACACACACACACACACACACACACACACACGTGCCTGTGGACAGGACAGGCACACCGAGCACATATGTGGAGATCAGTGGACAACTTTTGGGAGTCAGTTCTCTCCTTCCATCATGGGGTCTCAGGGGATTAACTCAGGCCAATGGGAAGCATCTTTACCTACTGAGCCATCTGCTGGCCCTACATGGCTTCTTAAATGTCTTTCTATGATACTTCTTCAGAGTGAGCAATGCAGGGCACCAAGGCTCAAGTGGCAGTGGCTAGCTTGATACATTAGCTTCCCAAACAGGCTTAGTCAAGCGTCCCTCAGTCCACTGTAGGGAGGCACCTTTATCTTCCAGACTCTCAGAGCATTTGTGCTTGGCTCTGGCTCTTGCCATCATTTCCACAAAGGAGCAAACCAAATCTCCCCACCCCCGCATGTTGGCCATTGCAGGCCAGGAAAGCCAATTGCGAAGCCATGACAAACCATTCCCGGTTCATCCCTGGGCGATTTTGAGCTTATCATGAAGACTTGGTGACAAGGGATAAGAGTCAGAGCTGAGGGACTGCTGAACAGGGGGAAGTGTGAGATCCTGTGCACACTGGGTGGCCATGGCCACCACAGCTCTTTAGCCTCCACGATGACTTGCAGATAAATCCAGGGAGATGATGGCCGAGGATTGACAGGGCCACTTGTCCTGGATTTGGGTAGTCTGGGGACACTGGGCCACCTGCTGACGAACTACTCCTAGCAAGAACACGTGTTTCTGAAATTAGACACCTTACGATGCTAGCCCTCGGCTTCTCCTCTTCTCTGTTTATAAGTGACTGAGGCAGCTGCTCTCAGGAAAGGAAAACACAACACAGGACAACTGTGTGTCCAGATCAGATCAAAGGCTGGGCGTGAGGTGGGGAAAGGGGGCTTCTGATGCTCACAGATGTCACTCTGTGGATCACAGTTTGGGCTCATAGATGCCTTTTGCCTAGTTCCTCTCTCTCTCTCTCTCTCTCTCTCTCTCTCTCTCTCTCTCTCTCTCTCTCTCTCTCTCTCTCTCCCCCTCCCTCCCTCCCTCGCTCCCTCTGTCCTTTCCTTTCCCTTCCTTCCTTCCTTCCTTCCTTCCTCCTTTTCTCCTTCCCTCCTTCCCTTTCCTTCCCCCCCCCCCCCCGCCTTTCTTTCTTATGAAGGCTGACACTTATTAGGCTGGCCTTAAACTCCTTATGAAACCAAAGATGACCACAAACTTCCGATCCTCCTGCCTCTACCTCTCAAGGGCTAAGAGTGCAAGCACACACCACCGTGCTTGGTTTATGTGGTGTTGTGGATCAAGCGCAAGGCTTTGCGCATGCTAGACAAGCACCTTATCTATGGAACTATGCCCGGAACCCAAATCTTTTTTTTTTTTTTTTTTTTTTTATAAATGATCTGATATCAGTCATACACATCCTAGGGAAAACTAAATCCACATAAACAAACCTTTAGTTCTCATCACTCAGCCAACCTACTTTGATTAATCCAATACTTCAGTGCAAATTTTGCCTAATTCAAAGAAATTCTAGTGCTAATGCTTTAGGAACAATGGTTTCCAGCTTTCTTTCTTTCTTTCTTTCTTTCTTTCTTTCTTTCTTTCTTTCTT
>JADRCD010215871.1:0-14991 GCA_019843815.1 Montemys delectorum | reverse complement strand
TATTAAGACATTCACAGGGCCAACAGAGTTAGACATGTTTCTGTTATAGTGCCTAACTTTGAAATAATTGGCAATCCCACTTTTTCTAACAGTATGTTGAAATAGTAGAAGGGCTGAGGAGCAATGGCTCAGTGGGTAAGGATTCTTGCTCCTAAGCCTGATGATCTGAGGTTGATAGTTTGATCCTTTGAGCCCACATGGTAGAAGGAGAGAATCCACTTCCATCACGTGGTTGGCCCGATCTCCACAAGGATGCTGTGGAATGTGCACACACATACACACACAAATTCAAAAAACAGATTCACCTGCATATATTTAAGATAAAAAAGTAAGCTTTGGCTAAGAATTGTGTCATATGACTGTTGTTCTAGCATTTGGGAAGCTGAGGCAGGAGGACTTTTGTGAGTTCAAGGCCAATCTGGGCTACAAAGCAAGTCTCTATGTCTCAAAGAAAACTCCAAAAACCCAACCCAAGCAACAAAAAAAGAAAACCCTTAAAACCTTCAATCACAAAACACAGGTATTTTATATGTAACAAAAAATATCAGGTACAATTTGAAATAACAATTGTTTGCTAGTTACAGATGAGAACAATTCATTTATTTACCTATGTAGATCCAGCTCCACATAGGGAAGGATGAGTTTTTCTTTAATCAATTCCCAAATGATTCGTGTCATTTCATCTCCTTGCATCTCCACCACAGAACCACCATGGATTTTTCTGGACATTTTTATTTCAATAACCCTAATTTAAAAAAAAAAGATATGCACCTTGTCATGTTATAAAGTAGAAATGAAGTATCAATGAATTGGTGACTATTAAAAAAGAACAATTTATATAATAGCACAGTTATAAAGATAGTCACAATTACATTTACCAACACAACTGAGAACGTCTCTGTGCAAGACACAGCTACAGTGCTTTACATGTTGTTTCTGAATCAGGACTATAAGATGACTCTGTAAGAAACTATTTTCCCACTTGAGAGATGAATAGCTTTGCCAAGGCCATGTGGCTAAAGTGTAGGGGAACCTCACTGTGAAACACACCCTTATTAATGCAATCGTTATCTCAACCATTACAAGAGCAGATCTGTTATCATAGAGATGACTCAATATTACTAAAGTGATTTCTCAGATAGGGAAATCAGGATACAGAAAGGCCATTGCCTAGTACACAGGCTTATCCAAGTTATGTTTCTTCGTATCTCAAGTACTGCTGTTTCTTTGGCTTTTCAGGAGAAAGAGCAGCTGTTTGTATGATAGGACACTACATTGTTCTAGGAAGGCCATCCCTTTAAAAAGTATTTATTTGCCAGACAGTGATGCTGAATGCCAGGCAAATGGATCTGAGTTCAAGACCAACCTGGTATACAGAGCAAGTTCCAGGAAAGCCAGGGCTACACTAGAAACTCTGTCTCAAAACAAACCAAAAGTATTAATTTATCTGATTCTAATAAAGGCCAAAGGTGACTGCTTGGAAAAAGAGAAAATTCAAGGCTTAAAGAATAACATGCTTGCTTTCAGGGGGCAAAGAGCCCCTGAACCTCTGAGAATATCTATTCCTTATAGGACACTGTTGTGTAACCGTTTCCTCTGTGATTGAAACATTCTATCCTACACTAAGCTTTTTAAACAGGAAGGTAAACAACTCAAAAAAGAGCTTCAGGATGTCCCTGAAACCAAGCAGAGTTGCTAGGCTCTACTCTGACAGAATAAAGAATAAAAGTTGAGATTCTTAGACTAGGGAAACCAAGCTTTGAAGAAGGCACGTGAGATCAGACCCAGGCCTGCCACCTGGAAAGGACAATCTCCAACCTGTTGAGCTGCCAGCAGGCTGTGCAGTGTGTTTTTGTGAGTTCTCACCCATGCTGGGGTGAGGTGGTGCAGAGTCATTTTTGCTCCCTACCCACATTCCGGTAAGTAATCCCAACAGTCCTCATGGGCTCGCCAAGTTGGACTTTGGTGGTGTCTCCACTTTGTCCTGTCATAGGATCCCTGTATTGGTTGTGTGTGTTGCATTTCCCTAGGCAACAAGTGCCCCGTTCTGTCACACAACTGACACTAAAATGGGAACTTTCTTTCCAGAAATGCAATGGCAGATTTATCCACGTTATAGTTGAGGAACAGAAAAGTCGGGAGACTTTAAAGCAATTAGATAACAACCTAAAGCTGTCTTGAAAAGTATAGCTAAACTAATTGTATCCTTAAATTAAAAAACAAAAAAGTAACGATTGTTAGACAGTAGATCTCAGCTCCTCACAAGAAGCCAGGAATATTTTCCCAACACCCAAATCTCCTTTTTATTTCTGAGATTTTCATTTCTAGAATCCTATTTTTAGCACTGAAGTGGTACCCTGAGTCCATTTTCACCATGACCATACTTTAAAGGCAAACAAAAGACAGCAAACTTATCTCAGTTTTGATACTGCACTTTCATGGTCATGTTCCTACACAGCATTACACAACAGTTATGACTAGGCTATTTTTCTGCGATGGCAAATACAGCTAATAAAAGATCACAATGCCGGGAATGTCTGCACTTTTTGTTTTGCTTTGTTATTTCCTTCTTGGTGAGTACTCTGCTATAATCTTTCTATATCTCAGAATGTACCAATGAGTGATAAAAGCCAGATTTCCTTCGATTTATCTATTGACTTTTTAACACCTGTTAATTAAAGAAGTGTATTTTGACTACTATTGCACTTCTTCTAGATTTGATTTCCATGGCATGTGTGGGCTTCAGGTACCCCTAGATTCCCTGACTTCTTGGGTCTCCCATTTTCTGACTCCACCCAACCCCAACTTTTGAAGGAAAGTGTGACCCAAGTCCAACAGCTACCAGCTTATTTACATAGTCTGAAGGCTGCCGGTTTCCAATCTGACAGCCTGTGCAATTCCAGAAAACAAACATAATTAGACTAGTTAAGCAATAGGAACCCTTTGCCCTACTTAATTTTACTTCCACAAATCTCATTTCTATCTTGATTCAATTTTTTTTCCTCAGCCAAGTTCAAGTTGCAAAACATGCAGGGACTCTAAGGAAGTAGTTGCAATATATTGTTGGAAAATTCCTGCTTCCCTCTTTTGCAGTGCCAACACTTGTATTAATCCCCAATTAACTATACAGCGGGGCCACATTAAAGAAATCAGATTAGAGGGCAAAATTACTAATTCTCATCTTGCTGGCGAACAGACTTCAATTATAACAAGACCTCTCAATTTTGATGACTTATGCAACTGTTGTTTCAATTTATCTCCCAAAACAAAGCAAAATCGGGAATAGAAAGTCTTAACATACAAATACTCCTGCCAGGAAGATTTATTTGGATTTAATACCAGCTGGATAGCCCAGTTTATCTGGTTTAAAGTACAGTGCTTGAATGTATCTGGAGGGGCAAAGGGCAGTGTTTTGTTTTTTTTGTTTTTTTTTTTTTTGCACAGGAGCCTTCCAAATAAAGGTCACAGGAGTACACATATCGGTGCACACACACACACTCACACCACAGAAGGGTGTGTCCTAGGGTGAGTGCCTAGCTCTTTGGCTTTTAGCAGGTCTCTGGTTTGCTCGACCTCGGATGACACTGAGACAGGAGATATCCTTGTGGACGTTGTGCAAGCTCTGCTAATGAAGCTGTCTCGGTTCCTCCTTCCAGATCCCCACACCAGCCCCTCCTCTCAGCCCTGCCAGGACCTTTTAAACACCAGGTCCACTGAGATGGCTGCAGAACTCCTCCGGAATCGAATCCCCAGGGCGCCCCCAAGTGGTTAAGCAAAAACTATAGACTGAAGCTGGAGGCCCGCCTACCTGCACCTCCTCCCTCACACCCTCAATGGCCCTTCTCAGGCCCTTGGGCAGGTCCCATCCCTGAACCTTGATGGGGTACACGCCTAAATTTCTGGCTTACTTTCTGCAACCAGTTTTCCTGCCTATTCCTTTTACACCCAACACTCAAGTGTTCTGTGCGTCCACCTCAAAGCTAAATTCTCCTCTGCGGGTGCAGATCTGCCTTGCCACTTGCCACTGCTTGCAACGTCCTCGCCTCCCAAATCGATTCCAACCACGGAAGCGCCCTTCTATACAGACAGGCAAACAACACTCTGCTACTCCCATTTCCCTTCCCTAAGCCCAAACTCTGGAAGCGTCCCTGGGTGTACCAGGGCCTTGCCACTGAGTTCATCTCTGCACAGCCAAGACTTGAAGTTTCTTCCTTTTTTTTCTCACTCCAGCCTTCTAAGGAATAGTTTAATAGTAAGGGGCGGCGGCTGCCGCTCTAAGCCCTGGGGCACCTGCAGGGAGGGGAAGGAGCGCCCGTTTGCAGCCGGAGGCACCCCAGCTACTCACCGGCTGACACCCGTACGCACACAAGCTGTCCCAACCGGTCCCCAGTTAGATCAGCATCCGCCACAACCTTCGCTCGGAAGCCCAGGGGCAGGGTCAAGGCTTTTTAACTCTTCCCGGCTTTGTCTCCTCCCAGGCCCCACCCCCTCAGCCCACCTCCCGTAGCCCCGCCCCCTCCGCGACGCCATTCGTCCCCGTGGACTTTGTGGGGTGGGCGGAGGCTTAGATTGAGAATAAGTCTGGGATGCAGCCTTCGGGTGTTCCCGGTGGGGGATGGGACTGCCACGCCGCCGGGAGTCCTCGGGAACACCCTGCAGCTGAGGAGCGAGAACGCCACCTACTGGCAGGCTACCGGATGTGCTGAGGCCGAGTGTTCTGGGCTCCGCAACCATCTAGGAACCCCAGCGTTGAGTATCCAGCTTCTCTGTAAAAGGTACAAAAGAGGGAGATACTCCCGAGACTGGATCCCTTCCAGGAGTCTCTGGATGCCTCTTAGGGCTGGACTGTGCCCTTTGAAGAATGTGCGTGTGTTTTTTCTTTTTTTAAAAGGCGTGCGAGGACTACAGATTCTGCTAGAATGCAAAACAGAGCGCTGTTTCCATTTCAAAATCAAGAACAAACAATACCCTACACACAAATAAATATATGAACCAAAAAACCATTCATATTCTCATGCTGAAGCTGTTACAGAGCTTCAGCATTCTACCCCAGTAATTCCCTCCACTACCAATGATCCGTATTCCCAACTGTTACTATTTATAAATAAGCCTCACTCACCATTTGCCGTGGAAGACAATGAGGTTTATTTTCTGGGTTGCGATGAAGCTGCCCTAGAGATACACGATATAGGATCTTAGAATTCTAAGAGTAGTGAAAAATATTCCAATCTTTCCAGAGATTTTTCTGTCTGTATTCCTTAGTCTTGAAAAGGAGAATATTATGACTTGTAGGACAATAGATTATCCTTGATTGGTCAAGGTTCAACGCTCCATTCACTTTTAAAACAGCCAGTAGTGTATTAAAAGTTATGAATACACAGCAGTTAGTAAGATCCATTTTGGACGCTAGGGGGCGCGAAGGTGGAAAAGGAATCACATACATGGTGTCAGCTGTTATGTTGATTAACTGGGTATTAGCTGCGACCTCCGTTTATTACTATGAAATAATTAGAGGGTGTGTGAGTTTATACTTTCACCTCTAATCTCACTTTAAATCACGTGATATTGTAAACGTTATTTACTACCACATCAGGCTCATATTGTTTATATTACTAAAAGTAAGTATTCATAGCTATACTTATTCCAGAAAGCATTTTAGAATAAATTTAATAAGTGCAGAATATAACACAATAAGAAGTATTGACTATAGATGATGGAAAAAGTAAGAAGAATGCATAGGATATCATACAGAGCCAAGGTGAATTTAAATATAAACATCTTCAACCAAGTTTTAAATATGTGCTAAGCATGGACTGAATATCTGTCTCTAAGACAGCAAGATAGGAAATATGGCACTTATGTGTATGTCTCCATCTGAAATCATGTTTTTAAGGGCTATAGTGCATGAGCTGATATATCACTGAGAGAGAGAGAATATTTGTAGATGCTATTGAATTAGATTAAATTATTACAAAATAAGCCAGGTGTAGTAGTGCATGTTTGTATTCCCTACACTTGGAAGGCAGAAGCAGGAGGACTGCCACAAGATCCAGGCTAGCCTTGTCTACATAATGAGCTCCAGGTTGGTAAGACTCCATTTTAAAATCAAGAACAAACAATATTCTATACTCAAATAAATAAATGGGTAAAACCATTCATATTCTCATGCAGAAGCTCTTATAGAACCATAAAATAATAAAACGTATAGAGTTGTAGGTTCTGGAGATCAAACAGGTCAGAAGGTCACAAGGCAAGTCTTTGATCCTACTGAGCTACCCCTCTAGCCTCACAAAACAATAATACATCACCATTATTAGTAACAATGAGATTTAACAACTGAGGTCTGGCTGAAAATTACATTTCTTTTAAAAATGTGAATCTGACATTCACTGCTCATATTCATGTAGCTCACTGTATTTTCCATTCTTATGACTTGCTATCATTTTTTTTTTTACTTACTCAATAAAAGCAGCTAAATATTCAAATATTCGGTCTCATCTGAACACTACCATAAACAATCAAAGGAAACCTGGGTCAGAAAATGTCTTTTAGCATCTGTTTGCCTATGAGACATCCACCCAGATGATGGGATTCCCATAAGATTCCAATGCTACTATATGTTCGTTTTGATAATCTGAAAACACACACACATACACACACACACACACACACACACACACACACACACACACACAAAAGAAACCAAGGGCTGGCAAGATGATTCAGTAGGTCAAGGTGTTTTCCTCCAAAGCAGATATTCTGAATCCAATCCCCAGTACCCATAAGGTAGGAGAGAACTGACTTCTGTAAGTTGTCCTCTGACCTCCACACATGTGGTGTAGCATGCATATGTATATAGGTGCACTCGAGTGCACACACACACACACACACACACACACAAAATAAGTGCAAATGAATAAAATGAAAGGGAAGTAAAATGATGTCATCATTACATATCTGTTAAGATAACCAGCAAGAGAACAGCAAAGATAATGGCTGTACTTGATTTTTGAGTGCCAGACACCCTTCAACAGGAAGGGATAGGGTCATGGGTTGGATGACTAAGGTAATGAATTTAGCTCTAGGACTGTTTCAGGTGAATGCTTGTGGGACAGGAAAATGGGGATGTTCAGGAGGCAGCTAGCCACATATATCTGAGCTCAGAAGAGATGATGGGGCTGGGGACTCAAACTTAGGTTTCTTTAGTGTGTGTTGATAGCACTGAAGATGGTGATGAGATTATCTAGATGTACTGAAGAATAGGTAAGAAGCCTGAGGCACATTTGCATCTTTAAGGGTCAGGTGGAAGATTAGAGCCTCCCACCCCCTAAAGAGAATGCAGAACAAGGGTAGGAGAATTAGAATCTGATGTGATGGAAGCCAACAGCCCAGAAAGTTTTCAAGTGCAGAGGAAGTACTGTAGAACGGTAAGAAAAAGACAGAGAGCCTGGAGAGAAGAGTTGGAAGACCTCATGAATGCACTTTTAGCAGGAAGACCCTACTTTCATTGTGATCAGGAGCCATGCTGAAGGAGGCTGACATGGTTTTAGAAGGGAGACAACGCTGCGAAGAAAGCACTTTTTAAAAAAGGTTGTCTCATGTGCTCCATGTTAACCGTGAACTTGTTATGTAGCAGAGGCTGGCCTAGAGCTCCTGATCTTCTTGCCTCCCCATGCCAAGTGTTGGGTACAGGCATGAGTTATACTTAGCTAGAGAACGTATGTCGATGATTGCCTAGTTTCCATCATCTGGCATACTTGCAGGCCATTTGCCTCACGGAGAGTGGGTCAGATCCTGTTACTCTGGAGTCATTTGTTTTGGTTGTTTCTTCTTTTATTTCCTCACCGCATCAATAACAATGTAAAGCCCATCTTTATCTTGCTTGTTAAAAAACGCTCTTTATCAATTCGTTTTTTAAAATTTTGAATAGGTTTAATTTGGATTTCACAGAAACCTAATTGAAGTATGTTGAGTAATAATTTCTACAAAAATGTACATA
Source organism: Montemys delectorum (assembly GCA_019843815.1). Lineage (NCBI taxonomy): Eukaryota > Metazoa > Chordata > Mammalia > Rodentia > Muridae > Montemys > Montemys delectorum. Next base: position 6,992 of record JADRCD010215871.1, on the reverse strand, counting down.
CAATGCCAGAATTCTTTAAAAGCAACTAATATCACATTTTTTTCTGCATAAAACATGCATTAATATCAACCGCCACACATTGGCCCAAACTATCTCTATGAGAATAGTCAGTAAGAAAACTGGTTGTGAACAGGTACAAAAAGAGGTTTTCTGGTTAAATAGGGGATCTTTCTTAGGCAAGCACTTCAACATGGGCTGTTAGTATTTTTGCTATTCAGTGACACTGCTGCTAACTCAGCCTTGGTTCTGACCTACCCAGGGCAGACAGGAACTTTTGGTAGTTAAATCTGACATTTGGGAAGATACGAATTTCGAGGACATGCTGGTACATGGAAAATGCAACTCTCAAATTCAAAATATCCTCAGATTTGGAAGATCCCAGGGCTGTCTAGGCCAGCTCAGGGCACACAAGCTTTACCTGCAGCTAGAAGAACTTTCCTTTATCAATTCTTAATGCTAGATTAGTGGAGCTAGTGTGACTGGAGGAGAAACATTTTGAAAGTGCTTGTTAGATCCACCACATCATTTTGCTGAAACATATACCCACTTATACTTTCACATGCAGTGTGAAAGAGTGATAATTTCATTCGAGTCTAGCTAGAAATGAGTCTTACAGTAAACAAACAATAAATCTACCACTACCACGACCAACACCATCACCAAAAGAAAAAAAAAACAACAGAAAACAGTGTTTGCATTATATACAAAATATACAAAAAACCATAGTTTCTTAGACAGTATATTGATTATAGGCACTGGACAGGCAATGTTGGAAATTAGTTCACTGGGCTAGGTAATAAATATGTGCTTTCAATATGTCAGGTCGAGAGGGATTGTACTCCACAGGTCCACTGTTAATTGTGAAAATGGAAAGCCTCTTGTGTCTCGTCAGGTGAGGATGTTCACGCTTGCCATTTCTCAGCACACTACAAGACAGAGAAAGGCATAAACGGTATCCAGACGGGAATGGAAGAAGTTAAGGCCCTGCCTGTAGGTAATATGAACTCAGATTAGAAAAATCCTAAAAATGTGACTTAAAACCTCTTAGAAGCACTGAAACTATTGTGTTCTCTTGCCTATTTTAGAATTTATTGTATGTTTATGGGACATTAGGGTCTGTTGGGCTAATTTAAGAAAAGATTTTTTTTTTCTCCTTAAGGAAGATGCTTGTGTATGGTTATGGGCCGAGGAAGAAGTTATTGTGAAAGGTTTGGTTGAAGAGAAATTGCGAGGCTCCAGGGATATGAGTGAGGGACGTGGTTGCAGGTAGGCTGTGTGATAGAGGTGGTTAGGTTGAGCATAGTACCCGAAGTAGCCTTGATTTGCATAGATGACAGCCAGGGTACTGAGAGTGGAGAGAGGCACAGCAGTAATGAAGACCAAAGGCAGCCAGAGGACCCTGAGGACAAGATCCAAGAGCCAGTTAAGGATGGTGACCAGGAGTTGCAGGCTTTGGTGGTACGTTCCAGCGTTGAAAAAAAAAAAAAAACCACAAAAAAACAAAAACAAAAACAAAAACAAAAAACAAACCAAAGCTGGGTGGGAAATGCCAAAGTTCTAGAGGAAAAGAATTCTCAGAATAACACTAACCTTCGGATTCCTTTCAATGCACCCCTGCAAAGTCCTAGCTTTTCCGAAAGCAGGTTTTAGCTTGTTTTCTACTTTTAACTGCACAAGCAGGACAAAAATAACGGGTCGTGTTAATACCAAGCTGAGCAAGTCAGGGCTTGATAACTCTTATCTGCAACACAAAACCCGAATTAAAAAAAGTCAACAACACTTGGTGCCAACTGCCTTTCATGCATTGTTCTACTTAATCCTCAAACAAAAACAACAAAAACATTAACAACAACAACAACAACAAACAGGGAGTGACCGCTGCTATAATTAACCCTCCTTTACCCACCAGAGGCCTAGAGAAATAAGCGATTTGTTCCGAGACTCATGGTTGGTTTTAGCGGAGGGAGTCCTGAAAGTATCCTGAAAGCTAACTACCTCGTCACTCTGGGCTACACGGGTGGAAGTCGGCCCAAGAGAGCTCTGGAGAGCGGTCCTAAATTATGAGTGCTCACAGTGTTGACCACATACGGTAACAGCAGACCGGCTGGCGTCTAGTGCCTGGTGCGCGTGATGCTCACGTGCACTGCCCTCCCAGCTTCCTTCAGGAAGGCTGAGGCTGCGTTAAGTCCTTTGGAGTCGGGGGGTGGGTGGTGGGTGGGGCTAGAACGATTCTCTCTGGGTTGGATTCTTTCTGCCTGAACATCTGATCGGAAGGTCCAGAGGGCGGAGAGGAGTGGGCGGAGCCGGCCCTTGGATCCGGTTGATGATTGGTTAGAAGGGGTACTGGGCGGAGCCTTGAGGTGGTAGGCGGAAGCGAGAAGCCGCAGTTACCGCGTAAGCCTCTGGGCTTCTCGGCGCGACCGCCGGCTGCCTGCGAAAGCCGGCGCTGCGCTTGGCTACGGCTTCCCAGCCGAGAGTGGTGAGGCGGAGGCCGGGGAGGCGGGAGGCCCGCGGGGCCGGGGCGGGAGGCGGCGAGGCATGGGCAGGCAGGGCGCGCAGTGGGATGAAGGCCGGCGTGGGTCGCTGAGCACCGCCGGAGGGATGGCGAGGGCCCCGGGCTCTGCGGCCGAAAGTCGGCCGGGGAACGGGGAAGACCTGATGGGAACCGGCTGGCTTCTGAGCGCCTGCCAGCCCTGTGTGGCGAGACGGGCCGCGGGCCGCCTGGGCCATCTCCTGCAAAGGTTTCCTTGACACAATGGAAGTTCTCTTGCCTCTCTGTTTTCCTAATGCCCGAACTTATTTCGGAGGTGGACCATGTCATCCCTTCCTCTGAGCGGGTGAGCTCGAGTCTCAGGGTTGCAGCCTACACTGGAAAAGAAAGTTCTGACCCACAGAAACCATTCCAAGCTTGAGTGTGTCCATCAGCTTAAATGCTGGATTCTGTCATTTGAGGCTTTTTTTTTTCTTTTTGCCTTCAACGTACTCGTTTTTTGAGGAGGAGACTTTATTTCTGAATAAGTCGTTTCCCCTTTCCTAAGAGGTTCTCAAGAAAGGTTGAAAGTGCAATTTGATGTATGCATTTAGGAATTTAGGGACTTCTGTCCTATTTAGGTCCTTAGGACATTGAGGGAAGGTGCAAGTTCTGCATGAAGCAGGTTATTGCTGTGTATCTTACGTGCGTAATGTGTTAAATGATCAAAGGTTGCTTCTTCATTCGGTGCATCTTGTGTTAGTAGAGGTTGGCGCCCAGCAAATCGCACCGTCTTGTTTTACATTTATTTGAATCTCTTTCTGCCTCCCCAGGACTCCCACTCTGCCCATTCCCCGCCTTCCCTCGGGGTCGGGGAGTGAGACAGAGACTGAGACGGAGACAGACACACGTGTGGAGTGGCAGCGAGGGGGGGGAGATAGTTTCTTTCTCTTCCATTCCTTAGGTTCAGGCTTGTGACAAAGGTCAGGACTTTTCTGAGAAGGAACACTAACTTCCTGAGCCCTCCCCCTCCCTTTGCCTCTTTCTGGAAAAGTTACATGGATCACATTGGTTTTCCTCTAGTGTTTCTGTTATGCATGGGTCACAAAACGAACAATAAGTCTTTCTTGGTGGAAGCTAACATTGCTTGTATTCAGCTGTCCTGCATTAATAGATAAAAGTTTGAGAATTGTATTTAAGAAAAAAACCTGACCCTAAAAAATGACTACGCTGCTGTTTGGAATTTCACCTACAATTTTCGTATGAGCTGACAGGTCAAGTTATTTCCTATGCTTTAATGTCGGATTCATTTTCTGATTTGCTTCACCAAGATACTTATTTAAGATCTGCGTATGCCACACTAGTGCATAGAGACACTGAAGAAGTTGTTGGATAAGTAGGGTTAATATTTCTAATTATGTATGCAGAAAGAGCCATTCTTTACAGCATAAACAGTTATTATGCTGCTAAAAATCGGAGTAGTTTTTTTTTTTGGTGCTGGTGCTATGTAATTATTAAGATTAAGTCTATGGTTGTATTTATGTTTTAGAGATTGCACTTGATGTGTGTTTTCATGGTTACTTTTTTACCTTCATGTGTCCAAAGCTTAATGAAAGTTGTGGATATAGAAGACCTTTAGAAGTAATTGTAAGACTCTGTAGGCAGATTAGTTTCTGTGCTTTTATTGCGGTTTCTGCCATTTGAGGCTTTTTTTTTTTTCTTTTTAACTTCTATGTAGTCCTTTTTTGAGGAGGAGACTTTATTTCCGAATAAGTCGTTTCCCCTTCCCTAAGAAGTTCTCAGGAAGGGTTGAAAGTGAAATTTAGGAATTTAGGGTCTTCTGTCCTATTTAGGTTCTTAGGACATTCAGGGAAGGTGCAAATTTGTGGAAGTGGAATAGGTTATGTTTAGAAGCATGAAGGTTTTTATTACCATTATATCTTTTTTCTCTGGTGGTCTTTAAAATAAAACAAAACTTTGAGTTTTTACTTGATCAGTCATCATCTTAATCCTTTATGCTATAGGATTGTAGTTGTATGTTAGCTTGACACAAGCTAGTCTTCAGACAGGAGAGAGCCTCAATTGGGAAATTGCCTTCATATATTGGGTTGTAGGCAAGTCTGTAGGGCATCATCTTAATTAGTGATTGATAGGGGAAGGCCCAGCCCCCATTGTGGGTGGAGCCCTCCCTGGGCTGGTGGTCTTGGGTTCTATAAGAAAGCAGGCTGAGCACTTGTTCATGAAGAACATACCAGTAAGCAGCACTCCTCCATGGCCTCTGTCTCAGCTCCTGCTTCCAGGTTCTTGCCCTGCTTGAGTTCCTATCCTGACCACCTTTGATGATAAACAATGGTGTGGAAGTGTCAACTAAATGAACCCTTTACTCCACAAGTTACTTTGGTTAGGTGTTTCATCACAGCAATAATAACCCTGACAGAGAGACTACTTCACCTGATACTGGAGGTCCTTCTTCCCTGTCCTTCCTCTTCCCTTTCCTCCTCTTTCCCCTATCCCATTGCCTTCCTCTTTTCCTTTCTTCCCCATCCTTCCAGTAAGCACTTGTTGCCAAAATTCCATCCAAGTCAGTGGTTTCATTTTTGTCTTAATTTACTGATTTGAGAGAGTCTTGAGTATTAAGAGTTATAGTTGGCTAGAATTGGAAGTCTGTGAAGAATACAATTTTTTTTTTCTGATAGAAGACTGTCAAGAGAATTTTGTCACAAGGCTTGTAGTATAGTCACAAGTGTATTACTATCTCTGACCCACCAAAAGAAAACTGTTTTAGGTTCAGTGAACCTTAGTTGCCTCAATTGTTAATTATAGTAGTAATACTTACTTATGTGACTTTACGAGTGTTGTGAACATAGCATGAACCTATAGATGTGATTTTGAAGGAGAAAACATTTTTAGAAGAATATAGTGCCCCCTTTCTTTTGTAAAGTATAGATAGATTACAAACTTTAGCATTTTGTACTAACACAGCAAAGGATACTTCTCTTTGAACTTTCAATCAAGGGAGAAAGAGCCTCAGTCCCTTCCTGTAACTTTATTTCTTGACTAGACCTACTGCTTTGACCCGTCATGCTTTCTTGGTTACTTATAAACAAAAATGCCTTTTAAGAAGGTCATACCTTAATATCTTATGAGTTTAGGTTTACAAGGTGGTTGTGGAAATCCCAAGTTCCTGTGCCTAAGAGGAAAGAACAGGAGGAAGCTTATTGATTTGAGTACTTGTCACAGGCATTACCAATTGCATAGACATGCCATACAAGGTGACTGATTTTCTTTTTCTGAGATTCATACATAAAATAAGGCTGAGTAGTTTATGTTATATAAAGTCAGTTTCTGCTGTAACTTTAAAAAGCTATTATTATTTTAACAAAACACCTTGGACACCTATAAGTAATGGGAATTTTTTTCTCCACTCATATTTATGTCTTACCTGCAGATTTTAAATTAACTTTAATTGTAAAGAGAAAAAGGATGGTAATATTTAAGATTAGCTCAGCCACATAACTATGGCTTTAAGTGTTGAGGCTCTTTTCATTTAGACAGCAGTGTTTTTTAAGCCTGAATTTTTGAATATTTGGACATAGATTTCTGTATACTTTGATGTTTTTGATAAGAATTGTCACACACGGGGGTGGGGGTGGGGTAGTTATTTGCCTGTTCAGATGCTTTCTAAGGAATTTCTTTCCCTCCCCGCCTTTCTTTCCAGACTCATGAAATGGCCACAGATGACAAGAGTTCCCCGACACTGGACTCTGCTAATGATTTGCCTCGCTCTCCCGCCAGTCCTTCTCATCTCACTCACTTTAAACCCTTGACTCCTGACCAGGATGAGCCCCCCTTCAAGTCGGCATATAGTTCTTTTGTGAATCTTTTTCGTTTTAACAAAGGTGAGATTTCATTCTAAACCTCAAGAGAAGCAGTTTGGATTCTCTGCATTCCCTTCATTAGTGTCTTGCTGTGTGGTTGCGAGAATTTGAAATATTAACAAGGTGGTGGCTTCAATCTCAGGTCACCAAGTCTTTCTGTCTAAAAAGGAAAAGATAGCATTTTGTTGTAATCTGATTAATTATTTGTGTGAATTGAATTTAAAGTGGTTAGGGAGGTCCTTTTTAGTGAGAAAACACTTTTTTTTTAAACTTTTATTACATTATGATGAGAAAAGTTACATGATTTCAATTTGTCTGAATTTGTTAACATTTAAAAACATATTTTAAGTAAATAGAATTAAATCACATTCTTGTTTCCCTTTTGTACCCCAACTCCTCCCAGAGACCCCCTCTTCAATACCTACAGTATCTTTTTTGTCATATTCCTTAAAATTTATAAAGTGTTATAATAAAGAGTATTATAAAAGTTGTTTGATATAAAACAATCAATTTAACAGTGTTATGTAGATGCTTGTCTACAGCAATACTGCAAATACATACACTTTTCTCACTATAAATTTCAAATAACTCCAAACATATTAATTGTATATTTCAAAATAATACATTACTACTAGTATTTTCTT